>CM041776.1:411550181-411601059 GCA_023374045.1 Limonium bicolor | reverse complement strand
TGTTTTTGATTTGGCAAAGTGAGCTAGGAGTTACAAGAGGTTGAGATGAAGAATGGTGGTGGGTACTATTGCAAAAACCGTGAATGGAGAATGAAGAAGAGATAGAAGAGAGCTTGGAACCGTGGGAAATGAGAGGGAAATGAGAAGTGAGGATAAGTTCACTTTTAAGAGATATTAAGTAGTAAAGCAAATAGTAACTTGCTTTATCTTTTGTTATTTATTTTGTTAACTTACAAGGGGGTGACTCACCTCATAAAAACCGGGCCCCATTAGTCATCTAGGGGTGTTTTAGTCTTTGTTGACCATTTAACTTACTTATATAAACATATGTTATAAACTTGTTTTTGTTACTATCACTAAAACAAGGCACATAGATGTGAAATTTTTGATTTCCATTGATATAGACTTCCAAATGTGATACTATATAGTACACATGTTAATTAAAGAGTAATGATGGACATTTAGCCATTTAAAACTCATTTACAAGACAATTTTTCAAAAAATGTGCTTTAAGACTCCTTAAAGCGCATTTTGTGTTTTAATTTGTTTCAAGCTTGGTTTTCTTTGGTAATTGGTTTAATATGTTCATTAGTATACAAATGAGGTCTTGGTAAGTTCATTAGGTCTTAACCAAGCTTATCCCAAGCTTAGAGCACATTTTGGCCTTTATTGACCTTAAGGCATTTATTGTGTTCTATGGTTTAAATGTTTACTAATGTTTCTAAGACTCTTTTTAGTCTTACCACACCTTATTTTAGTGTTTTAAACAACATAACTAGGTTTGGGGTATTTCACCTTCACAATTTCTGTCATATATAGAAAAAAACAGGACAAGTCAAAACAATAACTGGAAAAAAGTAACACAAATGTAGAAAAAAAGAAGAAATTGATACCAAGGAAGAAGAAGAGAAAGAAGAATTGGTGAAGCTTCAGATTTTTGTTTACAAGTCGAGATGAATCATGGCTGAACTTGGGTATTGTATCGACCTCAGCGACAGTCAAAGGACTTTCAATCTTTCTCTACCGTAACCCCCAGCCTTATTTTCCAGCTTCAACCTCTCATAATATCTCTTATGATCCCAACAAAGGATGCTAGCGAATTTTTCTAACACCGGGATTGTCCCCTATTGATGTACTATCGAAATAGAAGAGATTTAACTGCAACAAAGACCCAGTGAAATATTTACCCTCTGATTCGGACTTACTCCAACTCCTCATAGCCTCACTGAGTTTGCACCTCACAAACTCACACCAGTTCATTTCATTGCACTGACTCATCCATCAACGAATATAAGAGTTTCCAATTACAATGCCTAGTTTGTTGGGAACTATCAAGCAAGAAGAAACATTAAACCAAACAAAAATTCTTTTGAATTCATCCCCTCTAAAAGTATGCAACATTCCCTCCAAGAACCAATAAACTCAAAAACTTCCTCAGATTCAAATTGACTTTAGCCTCAACAACAGTAACCAGACCTTTTGGTAGACCAAGCAAGCATAAACAGACTAAGATGACATGTGGATCTTGTCACCATTATTCATCCACAAATAACACTAAGCCTAATCATAATTATTCACCAGCTAGAATTTTAATGAACCATTAAAAATTTCAGCTTAATATATAACAGAGATTCAAAACCTAGGTCCTCCATAGCTTTTATTGTTTCCAATCACATGCAACATATTTTTCAAGGCCATCTGAGATGGCACCCTAAACACCTCATTTTCAAGATCAGATTCATCAGTACGTTGTAGGGGTTGCTTTGCTTGCCTTGACTTCTTTAGTTTATCAACTATAACAGAAGGGCCAACATCAGGAGTTCTTCTCCTTTCCTTTAACAGTTGTGATGCTCTGTATAAAAATGATAACTATGAGTAAATTGAAGCAAAAAAAAAATAGTAAAATGCGTGGATACCCTGTTTATGAAAAAAACAGTAAATGTAAGTTATTTAACTGGCCTTGGATTCTTTGATTTATGCACTTTAACAGAAGGGCCAACATTAGGAGCCTTCTCCTTTCCTTTAGCAGTATCTGTAACACCCCCAAACACTGGCGTAGGAGTTAGGGGTATTACATGCCGCGTATTACATAATAACGCAAGGCTCTAAATAAACGAACTAAAACAAATAATCAAATAAGGCCCAAGACAAATGCTTGCATAAAGTATAAACCAAGAGATGTTGAAACATCCCAAAAGTCATTACAAAAACCCCCAAACGAATATCAAAAGCGGGAAACTAACTGAAGAGGCCCAAAGGCTCAAAGTCAAATACAATGTCTCAAAAGAATCGAAATAACAAAACAAAACTAAACTCCAGAACCTGAGCAAAGTGACCCTCGCTGATCAATCTGCAATGTTAGATAGAGTAGGGGAATGAGCAAACAACTATGCCCAGTAGATGACCAACTTCATCAACCAGCATGCTCAAAACATTTTAAGAATATTATCAAATCAGAAGGAGTCATAAGGAGTCCATAAACATGTCAGAAAACAGAAGCAGAAGTCCATACAATAAAGGACTAACAGAGTCAGATACAGACAGAATCAAAATAGAGCGGGACACTAGTTAATCACAGCATACAGACAGAACGAGCAACCAGCTCGTGAACAGAATGAGGAAACCTCACTCGTAAACAGAACAGGTGAAACACTTGTGAACAGAACGGGGAACATCACCCGTGAACAGAAGGATCCTACATAGCACGCTACGAGACAACGAGACCAGCCATCCAAAGGTTCAGACACAGAGATAACTAGGTCCCAAAACAGAAGTTTAAAACATTTTAGCGAAATGCACCAAAGGCACCAGAAAGCACATAGATAGCTTGGAAATCAGATGGGGAATCCAACCCCGCAAACGGAAGTCAAAACGGAGCTCAAACGAGCATGTTATGGTCAAAACAGTAGCTTGTCTGAACTTGTGTCCGAATGACAAAGTTCGGACACAGGTCGAACCTTAAAACAGAGGCAGAGACAGAGGTGTCCGAATATCAAAGCTCGGACGGATGTTCGGACGTTCTTCGGAAATCAAATACGTGTAGTGTCCGAACATGTGTCCGAATGACAAAGTTCGGACACAGGTCGAAGCAAAATCAGAAGAAAGAGATGGGGTGTGTCTGAACTTCTGTCCGGACTTACAAGTTCGGACACCATTCGAGACTTGTAAGTCGGACTTGTCCTCGCACCCCATCCGAACATCGAAGCTCGGACGGAAGTTCGGACACGGTAAAAAGTTTAGAAATTCAAAGCGCATCAGGGACATGTCCGAACTTCCAAGGTCGGACGGAAGTTCGGCGCACGAAAAACCAGTAAACAGAGGCGATTTTCACACAAACAGAGGCACCAAAACAATGTCAAAACATTACAAGTTTGCAGAAACAACCTTGGGGGTTTGTAGTTATCAAACAACGCAAACGGACTGATTCATAAACACAACGCAGAGACAATTCACACTTTGGAAACTGGAATCTGAAACGCCCCAAGGCTGAACACACTAGCCGAATCCATAAGCCACCTACCTCAATTAACAGCAGGCGAAACCCAAACTGGATAGCAGAGTCCACCCGATGCAAAATCCCGGAATGCAAACCAGCAACGCAATCCCAACAATGCAGTTCTGAACACTGAACAACCACAATCGCAGAACAATGCCAATTCAGAAACATAGCCCTTAAACCCCAAGACTGAAACACAGAACATAATCGCAACCCTTACCTGAATTCCGATAACGGACCCGCTGAGAAAGCGATAGCAACGCCAATTTACCAATCTGATTGCATAAGGGCAAAAGAAAAAAACAAAAACCACACCGGCGAGAGTTCTTCAAGATGCAGAAAGCGAAGGCGGCGAGGCTAGAGTACAAACCTGAATTGAACGCAGAGACTAACACAGCGGAGAAGAAGAAAGAAACTACTACAGAATTCGGGGTTACTCACAGCAGAACCAAACAGATTGAGAGAATGGAAGAAGGGAAAAGAGCATAGAGAGAGCGGTGAGAGGAGCGTCCTAACGGTTTCCAAAATGAACGAGGGTTAGAACGTGATTGAGAGTGAGGGGAATTAAGAAGTTAATTACTAATTAAATAACTTACCAGTAATTAGAAGGGAATAAGGGAAAAGACCCATTCATCCTCGCCTTTATTTAAAAGGACTCCTATGTCCTGAATAAAGAAATATCTCAACATAAGAGAACGTTACACAAAATAAAATTTTAACGAACTTTGGGTTATAACATCACCTCCCCCTTAAAAGAATTTCGTCCGCGAAATTAAACGTACCTACTGCTCAAAGAGGGCGGGAAACTTAGAACGCACTTCGCTTTCGACCTCCAGGTCGCCTCTTCCTCTGACTAACCCGACCACTGCACCTTCACCAAGGGCATGGTCTTACTCCTGAGCTTCCGAACATCCCGGGCTAAAATCCTCGAAGGAACTGCCTCGAACGTGAAGTCCTCCCTCAACCGAAGCGGACTGAAGTCAATCACATGCGACGGGTCCGGAAACATACTTCCTCAGCATAGACACGTGGAACACACTGTGGACACCAGCCAACGACGGTGGCAAAGCTAAACGGTAGGCAACCGGTCCGATCCTCTCCAGGATCTCAAAAGGACCGACAAAGCGAGGGCTAAGCTTGCCTCTCTCCCAAACCGAACAACCCCTCGAACTGGAGGACACCTTCAGGTACACGTGGTCGCCCACCTCAAACTCTAGAGGTCGTCTTCTCTGATCGGCGTAACTCTTCTGACGACTCTAAGCCACAAGCAGACGCTCTTTGATAGACTGAATCTTAGCTACAGCATCCTCAACTAAGTTCGGACCAACAACGGCTCTCTCCCTCAGATCATCCCAACAGATGGGTGATCTGCACTCCTGCCAAACAAAGCCTCAAACGGGGCCATCCCGATGCTAGTCTGGAAGCTGTTATTATACGCGAACTCTATCAGCGCCACGTGCTGATCCCAGCTGCCTCCAAAGTCAAGCACACATGCTCTGAGCATGTCCTCAAGGACCTGATTCGTCCTCTCTGTTACCCGTCTGACTGAGGATGATACGCTGAACTGAAAGACAACTTCGTCCCCATAGCCTGATGCAAACTCTGCCAGAATCTAGAAATGAAGCGCGGGTCTCTGTCAGACACAATAGAAGCAGGAACTCCATGAAGATGCACTATCTCCTCCATGTACAGCTGAGCCCAAGCGATGCAGGCTGAAAGTCTTCCTGATAGGCAAGAAGTGAACGCTCTTCGTGAGCCTGTCCACTATCACCCAAACTGCATCAAAACCCCTCGGAGTCTCAGGCAGACCCATAACGAAGTCCATACCGACGCTCTCCCATTTCCACTCCGGAACTAGAAGAGGCTGAAGCAAACCAGCTGGTCTTTGATGCTCGGCTTTGACCAGCTGACAGGTCCGACATCTGGATACAAAGTCAGAAATGTCCCTCTTCATGTTGCTCCACCAGAACATCTCGCGTAGGTCCCGGTACATTTCACACCTCCGGGGTTGTACCGAGTACGGGGCTCCATGGGCCTCCTGCATACTCTCCCGCCTCAAGGCATCATCGCAGACACATAGACACGGTCTCTGAATCTCAGACAGCCGTCCTCTGCAACTCTGAACTCCGACTCCTGACCAGCAGCATACTCTCTCTGATCTTACACAAACTGACATCGAGCTCCTGACTGGCCTTGATCCGGTCGATCAAGGTAGGCTAAATCTGCAACGCTGCTAATATCCCAGACCTCTCTGGACGGACGACCCCAAATACCCATACGCTGCAACTCGAGAGCAGACCTCTGCACACCAGACATAGCACAAAACGGCTCCTGACGGCCCCTTCTACTGAGCGCATCAGCAACCACATTCGCCCTACCCGGATGGTAGAGGATCTCCAAATCATAATCGTGAAACAACTCTAGCCAGCTCCTCTGCCTCAAGTTCAACTCCTTCTGAGTGAACAGATACTTGAGACTCTTATGGTCGTATATACAGCTTGCACGTAACTCCATAGGGATAGTGCCTCCAAATCTTCAGAGCAAAACACCACAGCAGCGAACTCCAGGTCGTGGGTCGGGATAGTTTCTCATAAGGCTTAAGCTGACGAGAGCCATATGCAACCACCTTCCCATGCTGCATTATCAGAACACACCCACGTCCCTTATGGGACGCATCACAGAACACCTCTAGACCCTCAGTCCCCCCCTGGAAGAGTCAGAATCGGCGCAGACGTCAACCTCTTCATCAACTCCTGGAAACACAGCTCACAGGCCTTACTCCACTTGAACTTCATATCCTTCTGCAGTAGACGAGTCAAAGGGATCACTAGCTTGGAGAAGCCCTCCACAAACTTACTATAGTTGCCCCTTAATCCAAGGAAGCTACGAATCTCTCCAACATTAGTGGGCCTAGCCCACTCAGTAATAGCTCGAATCTTCTCCGGGTCCACGGAGATACCATCCTTGGAGACAACATGTCCCAAGAACACCACCTGATCCAACCAGAACTCGCACTTCTTCAGCTTCGCATACAGCTCCTTCTCCCTCAGAGTCTAGAGAACAGTCCTCAAATGCTCCTCGTGCTCCTCAGCACTATTGGAATACACCAAGATGTCATCAATAAACACCACGACGAACTGGTCTAAAAACGGCTTAAAGACCCGGTTCATCATATCCATAAACACAGAAGGCGCATTCGTCAGCCCGAATGGCATCACTAGGAACTCGTAATGTCCATAACGAGTCCTGAAGGCGGACTTAGGCACATCGTCTGCCTTAATCCTCAACTGATGGTAGCCGGACCTTAGATTGATCTTAAAAAACACTTTAGCTCCTGCTAACTGGTCGAACAAGTCATCTATGCGCGGGAGAGGATTCCTATTCTTAATGGTAACCTTGTTGAGCTCCCTGTAGTCAATGCACAAACGCATGCTACCGTCCTTCTTCTTAACAAATAACACCGGCGCTCCCCAAGGCGACACACTAGGGTGAATGAAGCCCTTATCCAACAACTCCTGCAACTGAACCTTCAATATCTTGAGCTCAGCAGGCGCCATGCGGTATGGGGCCTTAGAAATGGGCTGAGTCTCAGGTGCGAGATCGATCGAGAACTCCACCTCTCTGACAGGGGGAAGCCCAGGTACGTCATCCTGGAACACATCTGAGAAGTCTCTGACCACTGGAATCTCCTCCAACTTTGCATCCTTGCGAACCTCAGGGATGTAACACAGATACCGCTGGCATCCTTTCCTCAGAAAGTGAAACGCCTGCATGGCTGAAATAACTGGCGGCGAACACGGGAGTCCATTCCCTGCCACAACTAGGCGGGGCTGACCCGGCTCCTCAAAAGTGACTCTCGAAGGAGCACAATCAATGTGGGCATGGTGCGCAACAAGCCAATCCATGCCCAGAATCACATCAAAATTTGTCATCTCCATCGGGATGAGATTAGCACGCAGAGTCCTATCTCTGACTAACACAGGACTATCTCTACAAATAGAATTCAGAAGAATAGAAAAGTCCCTAACTAATGGACTATGCACACACAACTCAACACCCAGAGGCACAACAGGCAAACCGAGCTCACCCACCAACTCAGCAGAAATAAAGGAGTGGGTGGCTCCAGAATCAAACAAGCAGAAAACAGAACGAGAAGATGGCTGGAGAATACCTGTGACAACTCTGTTAGTCGATCGGTCTCTCTCTCCAGCCATCGCGTACACTCTGGCCTGGCCCTGGGGCTTCTTCTGCTCAGCCCAGTCTCAATCTCTGGACCCTGAGGTAGACTCACCAGCCCTACCTCCAGAGCTACCTCTGCTCCTCTCGACCTGAGGGCAGTCAGCTATCCTATGCTCCAAGGATCACTAGTACAAAAATGGTCTTTTTCTGCGCCCCTATTTCCGTGGTTGTTAAACAACCGCAGAAATAGAGATCCTATTTCGGCGGTTCTTATGTCAAAACCGCCGAAATAGGTGTGTTTTATTTTTTAAAAAAATAGAAAACGACCTATTTCGGCGGTTTTGACATAAGAACCGCCGAAATAGGGTATCTTTAAAAAAAATGTCGACGATCTATTTCGGCGGTTCTTAGGTTAGAACCGCCGAAATAGGTTCTTTATTAACAACCCCTACCCTAATTCTCTCATTCACCCCGACGCTTCAATCTTCTCGACTGCTGCTGCTCCTCCGACCGAAGAACGACTCAGATCGCCTCCCCTCCTTCCGCCGCCGCCTGTCCTCGCCGCCGCGCCTTCCTCGCCGCCTGTCGTCACAGCCGCGTCGCGCGTCACCTCCGGTCGTCGGTGCCGGCGAAGTCAAACAGAAGAGAGGAGCAGCAGGCGAAATCGAGGGAGTTCGAAGGTATTTCAATTTTGAGTTTTATTTATGGATTTATTGTGATTGTTGTTGAAATTGTGGTTGAATGTGAATGTGGATGATTGAATTAGTGAAGTTTATGAAATTTGTGTATATAAGTAGTATTGTAGAAGTGAAGTTATATGTGCACACAAGGTGCTCGACAAAATGTTTGAGTGAATAATTGTGGTTTTTTTGCTCATTTTGTGTGGTTGTGCCTTTGTTTTTGATTTTTAATTTTCATTACTTTTCTTTTATTCTTGTTTTATTTCTACTTTGTGTAACTATACATCAAATTTGATTAGTGAGGATTAAGCTTGCTTTCGTTTTAGACTTTTAGTATTTGTTCGGATTGTTTTGCTTTTCGTTTTTGATTTTGCGTTTTGCTTTTCGTTTTTAATTGCTTGAATATGAGGAATTTACATTGCTTTGAGTATTAGTGGTGTTATTGTATAATGATGAAGAGATTGAGTTGTTTTAGTGTTAATAAAATGATGATTAAAGGACTTGGAATCCAAGGGGAAAAGATGAGTTTGTGCAGAATTTAATGTGTGTTAGTGATTAAGATTGTTGTGGATATTAGAAATGAGTTGGTGAGCTGAAATTGTGTGTGGGCAATGCTAAAATTATAGGGGAAACTCTATCAAAATTGTCCTAGAAATTAGATGACTTAAGGTTTACATAATTTTTTTTTTAGGTTTCAAATTTAATTATGTAGGTTAATAGTATGTAGTTCGTTTATCTTTTCTCTTAATTCAATTAGGATATGTTTACATGCTAAGTTTTACTTTTACTTTGTTTAATTATACGTCAAATTTGATTAGTTAGGATTACGCTTGCTTTCGTTTAGACTTTTAGTATTTATTCTGTTTTATGCTTTTTGTTTTTGATTTTGCGGTTTGCTTTGTTTATTTTATTTATTTTGTCATTACTTGAATTGGTATGATTAAGTTACAAAATTCTTTTTTTAGCTTTCAAATTTAATTCTGTAGGTTTAATAGTATGTACTTCATTTATCTTTTCTCTTAGTTCAATTAGGATATATTTACTTGATAAGTTTTAATAATTTGTTTCAATTTTATTTGCGTTTTATTTTTTCTCGAGTGGATTAATTAATTTTATAGTTTTATTTTTGTGTTTTATTTTTGTTTATTTACTCATTTTGTGTGGTTACGCCTTTGTAGGGGGGAATCACCGTTGCTGTTTCCTTCTCGTGTACAAGTAAGCTACTAAACTTTGCTTTTGTTTGATCATTGAGATTATGTATTCAGATAATATAGGTGCTAGTATATAATTTAGGTTGAAACCTTAGAGTTAGAGTAGCTAGCTTATTTAATATGCATACAGTCACGCTTCATTAACCGTACCGTTTTGTATTTCAAATAAAGTATGGAGCGTGACTGGATGTACGGTGAGCGAGGGGATCACTATCGCAACATGTTGAAAGAGTTTTGCAAAGCGGCAGTGCAGCACAAGGACATGACAAAGGCGGAGAAAATACCTTGTCCTTGTGTTGACTGCGGTGTCTTAAGGAAATTTTCAAACATTGTGGAAATTGAATTCCATCTGAAGACTCGCGGTTTCATGCCACACTATAAGAGATGGATTTTTCATGGAGAAAGTGTTGAACATAATGTCGGGTCCTCGTACATTAATGAAAGGGAGAGGATGAGAACAGACCACACATTTGATTTTGTCGAGTCGGAACCGATCCCAAATGCTTCCGGAGTCAATGACAGTGAACCGACTTATCATGATGAGCAAATAATGGAGATGCTTGATAACGTTGAGAATAATTTTGTTGATCGACCGGATGAGTATCAAAGGTTGTTGGACGCATCCAAGACGGCATTGTATCCTACGTGCACTAAGTACACGAAATTGACGGCTATATTGAATTTGTTCAACCTGAAGGGAAGATATGGATTGAGTGACAAAGGTTTCTCGGCATTCCTCGAGCTGATTCATGATATGCTACCGGATGAGAATGGTCCCTACCACCACCTATGAGGCAAAGAAATGGGTATGTCCAATGGGAGTAGAGTACAAAAAAATTCACGCGGGTCCAAACAACTGTGTGTTGTACAGGGGTATATACGCACATCTGGACACTTGCCCGAAATGTCAGCTGTCCCGGTATAAGCATAAAGATGGTGAGTACTCCTCCGTTCAAAAAAAAAGCCCTCCAGCTAAATTACTGTGGTATTTGCCGATTATACCCAGATTCAAACGGTTGTTTGCGAATCCGAAAGATGCAAAGAATTTACGATGGCACGCAGAGGGTAGAAAGAGTGATGAGAAATTAAGACATCCAGCAGATGGACCTCAGTGGAGAAACATCAATAGACGGTTCAAAGAACATTTTGGAGGTGAAGATAGGAATTTGAGGCTTGGGCTATGTACTGACGGGATGAACCCGTACGGCACATTAAGCAGTCAACACAGTACTTGGCCCATTTTACTAGTGATCTACAATTTGCCTTCGTGGTTGTGTATGAAACGCAGGTACATAATGTTATCTCTTTTGATATCTGGCCCCAAGCAGCCAGGTAATAATAATTGATGTATACCTCGCCCCATTGATTGATGATTTGAAGTTGCTGTGGAATGAGGGAACCGTTGTGTATGATGCTTATGCAAGGGAAAATTTCACGCTCAAGGCGTTGTTGTTCTGTACGGTCAACGATTTCCCTGCATACGGGAACTTGTCTGGATACACTGTGAAAGGAACATTTGCATGTCCGGTGTGCGAGGATGACACATGTTCGGACGTTTACAAAATTGTGGTAAGAATGTTTACATGTGTCATCGACGTTTTCTACCTGAAGATCACCCTTATCGTAAGAAGAAGAAACTGTTCAATGGTGAGGCCGAGACTCGAGTGGCCCGTCTACCTTTGACCTCTGAGGAAGTGTATGCAAAGGTTAAGGACATTGTGAACGTCTTTGGAAACACATCGAAACCGGCAAAGAACATTTGGAAAAAATGCTCTATCTTCTGGGATTTACCGTATTGGCGTCACCTGCCTGTCAACACTGTTTGGATTTCATGCACATCGTAAAGAATGTTGGTGAGGCAGTGAGTGGGACTTTGCTCAACATACCCGGCAAAACGAAAGACGGATTGAAAGTGAGAAAAGACATGCAAGCCATGGGTATAAGGAAAGAGTTACACCCACAGGAGAATGAGAGACGAATATACCTACCTCCTGCATGCTACACACTTTCAAAGAATGAGAAGATCAGCTTCTGTAAATGTCTACACTCGGTAAAAGTACCATTGGATATTCTTCAAACTGGAAGAATATTGTATCAATGAAGGATTTGAAACTGTTAGGCATGAAATCTCACGATTATCATGTATTGATGTTACATCTTCTGCCAGTAGCCATCCGTGGGATATTGCCAAATGATGTCAGAAATGCTTAACCAGATTGTGTTTCTTCTTCAATGTGTCTGCTGCAAGGTAATTGATGTAAACTCTCTCGATGATCTACAACGTGAAATAGTGGTAACATTATGTCAATTAGAGATGTATTTCCCACATCATCTTTGACATAATGGTGCACTTGATAGTCCACATTGTTCAAGAGATCTAATTTTGTGGTCCGGTCTACTTACGCTACATGTACCTTTTGAACGATACATGGGTATTCTAAAGGGTAGAATAAGGAATAGATATCGACCAGAAGGGAGCATAATTGAAGCAACGGTGACTAAGGAAGTCACAGAATTTGTGACTGATTATCTGAATGAAGCAGAATCAATCGGTATCCCAAAACCAAGACACTACGGCAGATATAAAGGCAAAGGTGTCATTGGAAGAAAGATTGTGCAAGTACCAAGTCAACTGATTCATCAAGCACATCTGTTTGTGTTACAACACCATGAGGCTGTTGAACCCTTCTTTGATACTCATATGAATGAGTTGAGACAACAAAATCCTACCAGAAACCATCTTTGGCTTACGAAAGAACAAAACCGATGT
Source organism: Limonium bicolor (assembly GCA_023374045.1). Classification (NCBI taxonomy): domain Eukaryota; kingdom Viridiplantae; phylum Streptophyta; class Magnoliopsida; order Caryophyllales; family Plumbaginaceae; genus Limonium; species Limonium bicolor. The sequence goes on along the minus strand of CM041776.1, from coordinate 411,588,723 downwards.
TTGTCCAATGGTTCAAATATATGTCTTTGAAAAAGCGTCATCAAATTCAGAAGTTCTCAATGAGGAAATCAGATTTTTGGCAATAGGACCTGAACCTAATGTTGCATTTGAGGGATATGACATTAGTGGGTATACTTACACTGCACGCCAAGATGCTAAATCAATAAACCAGAACAGTGGAGTAAAAATAGAAGCGGCATTCAATGAGTACCACATCGGTAACCAGTCTCAACCAGTGAGGAGCTCCAGTTGGTATTACGGTGTTATCGAGGACATTTGGGAGCTAGACTACCATATTGATTCGTTTTTAGTGTTCCGTTGCAAATGGGTGGACAACCGACGTGGAATCCAAAACGATGGAGGTCTTACCTTGGTTGATCTCACACGTGCCAGTTTTAAGGATGATCAATTTGTTATGGGAAAAGATTGTGACCAAGTGTGGTATGTTCAGGATCCAAAAGACTTCAGATGGTTCTGTTGTTCTTCCAGGTAGAAGACCAGTTCAGATTGAAAATGAAAATGAGGATGATGATGATGAGAATGAGACGATTGAAGGAACAACATTGTTTCCTACGGGGTTGCGGGATTTAAATGTTGATACTCAAAACGACTTGATTTATGCACGATCAGACCATGAAGAGGGTTTTTGGGTTGATAACACCAAAACATAGAAGAATTTATGGTAATGTTATGTTAACTATTTTTCTTGACTTGTTCAACATTTGTCATTACATTATAAATTCATCCAATTAATTTGACTAACTTATCTTTACTGCAGTGGCTGATCACCTATGGACCAGCCCATTGAAGAAGCTGATCCTCATCAGCAGAGACCAGCAAACGGGTCACACGAGGAGGAAAGAAGGGGAAGAGAACTCACCCACCGGAGGATGAGGCTTGTCCATCACAGCAGGTGACAGAGCCACCAGCTTCCTCCTCCTCCGGACAGAAGGTGAAGAGAGGGTGCCACTCGTGCACTGAAGGCAATTAAAGGCCCCCCCCCACGAAGCCTTTGCAGTTCAATGAGTTCAACCAGCCATACGGTAATTGGAAGCATGATTATACTGCATATGCTGGCCACCTGGTCAAGACTTACTGCGACATAAATCACAATTGGAAGCAAGTGCCACAATCATTGAAGGACACTATGTTTGGGATTCTTCAGGTGTGTTATTTTTTTATAATATGTTATATAATTTTAGAGTTTCTCGTTACTTGTGTTACTAAATGACTAATAATTGTTTATGTAGAGTCGTTTCTGCATTGATCCTTCTCTTAAGGAGGATATACTGAAAAAAATGGGGCAACAGTTCCGCGACCATAGGAAGGCCCTCTCTGACAAGTACATTCATGGTGCTGCGTATCAAGACCCTGTGAAATACCCCTAACCTTTAAAAAATTAATTAAATGATCTATTAATGATCTAAATGATTAATAAACACCTAAATATTTTTGGGGAACAATCTAAAAGATCTCAACAAGGCAAAACACGCCTTAAGATCGGTAAAGCCAAAAATGTGCTTTAAGACACCATAAGATTGTATGACCTCAAATAGGATCCAAAGTGGATTCCTAAGTATTATAATGAAGTAAAGAACATAACAAAACCATTCTCAAGGAGAACTAAGCTCAGGAGCACCCTGCGACACAAAACGTGCACTAAAACACCTTAAAGCACGTTTTTGTGAGATTGCCTTTTAAATTGATTTTTAATGGGCTTAAAAATTATAATTATCCTTAAATATGATATTTTATCATGTTATATCATATTAGGAATTTAATTCCAAATTTTACAGATTTTTACAAATTTAATATTAAAATATTAATAAAACCCCGAAGTGGGGCCCACAGGAGTCAAATTGACCAAGTATGGTCAATGGGCACTAAAATGACCCATTTAACCCCTTGGTGGCCGGCTGCATTAAGGGAGGAGACAGCATGCAATGATTTGGAGACAAATGATACCTAATGTGTTTACTTTTATAAAATAATGTTACTTTTTCACATTAATTCAAACCTTATCAATCATTCCCACCTTCTCCTTTCTTCCTTGTCCGATCTTCACCATCCCAGCCGAGCTCCCCCTTCCTCTCAAGCTCTCCAAGCTTGTTCTTGAACATGGAAGGCAAATCTAGCTCTTAAGTCCTTAAGGTAAGTGTTTTAATGTCATTTTATGTCATTTTTAGCCCTTTTTCTTCATCTCTTCACTACCAAGACCTAAATTTCGTGGCTCATCAATTCCTATGGCTTATTCTCAGTATTCTAAGCTTAGAACAAGAGCTAAACTCGGTTGAGATCAGTAGAGGGACCAAGGTTGTCCAAATCTACATTTTAAGGTAAAAATGTGCTTTAAGCTCATAACTTTTGATTCCTTTCGAGTTTGGCTGTGAAATTTTGGTCATAGCTTCATCTTCTCCTCCATTTCGTGTAGAATCTGTTGGTGAGTCATTTGGAGCAAGGGTGACCAAGATCCAAGAGAAATACTCTCTTTTAAGCCATTTTTCCAAGGTAAAACCTAGTAACAAGGTAATATTTCGAGATCTAACTAATTCCTATGTCAATATGTTGGATCTAACACCTTGTGGTGTGTTTGGTTCAGGTCGAAAATACCTAGAACTTCCCTTGCATTTTTAAGGTGATTTTTGCCTTAAATCTTACATTAATTATTCCTTATGGTTAAGCTCAAGCTTGGAGTGTAACCATATCTTGTTTTTGTGTATTAAACATGTCTAAATCAAGTGGTGATTTTTCCTAGAGGTGGCCGAGAGCATATAAGGATAGATCAAGGTATAAACACCTTAAACTTATGATTTTTGCAATCTCTAAGTATATATATATATATATATGGCCGAGAGTGAACATACACATATAGGTCATATTGACCTAAAAATGTAAAAAAAATGGCTAAGATAAATTAAGCTAGTCATTTAAGAGATTTAATTAACATAATGGTCAAATTATGACATTATGTGGAAAAATAATTAAACCATGGAGAGGCCGAATATATATGCTATATTTTGAGACATTTATTGTGTAATTTATTTTGCAAGATCAAGGTTGTAATAAGGCCATGTCATTAGGCCATTTTAATTTAAGTTTATAAGCTTATTTAGTTTTATTTATGCTTATAATTAAAGTTGGGGCCAATTCGTAATTATTAAGGAATTAGAAAAGCCGTGGGTAATTTAGAGCAATCTAGGGTTTTTAAATGAATTTAATAAAAATTATAACATTTTATAAAGTTTTGGGTCAAAATTGAAAAAAATAGAAAAGTATAGGTCATTACTTGTAATTACCGAAAATTGGTTCCCATTTGGTATTAGGGGTCAAAGTTGACTATATAGGAGACTTTGACCAAGTTTAGAAAATTTAAGAAATTAAAATACTACCTTATAATGAGATACTTACTAAATTGTAAAAGATTTATAAGGTTTGGGGTGGTAATGTAATTACCGAGAATTAAGGGTAGTAAATGGAGTTTAGTAAAGTCCTTAAGTTATTAGAAATTTTTAGAAGTTAATTTGGTTAAATTTGGAGTTCATGTGAATTATATAAGTATAATATATGGTATTTTATGACATTGTTATAAATAGGTAACAAATGTATAAAAACCGTGAATTAAAAGAAGTATAAGGTTAGGAATAATGTTTATAACCTTTTGGTATAGTTTGGTAATTTTGGAATGGTATATAAGGTTTTATAAAGATATATGTATAATATATAGTTTTAATGGGGTTAGAAAACTATGTATTATAAATTGGAATTGAATTGTGAGTTTATAGAAGTTTAATGGTTATAAGTGAAAACCGAAAATACTAAGGCTGTTTGGTATTTAAAAACAAATATAACTATAGGCTATAATTGTTTTAATGATTTAAATGTCATAAGATATGTTATATAACTATAAGATGACATTATATTAATTAAGAGGTGGATTTTATAAATATTTAAGAACATAGGTGCTGTTCGAAAATAATAACATTTTTAAATGGAATTTATAATATGGTTTTTAATGTTATAAGAGTTATAACATTTATAATATGAGAGATATTCATTAAAAAGAATGAATATAGATTATGAGACTTACCATATAATAAATAGTTCCATAATACACACATATAAATAAATATATGTAGTAGTGTAGAAAATGTGACATGGTTCAATAATCATAAATTTTCATAATTAAAATGATAATAGTTAAGGAGAAAAGAATTATAAACATTAGATATGGAAATTCTAAAGTTAAGAGTATTCATGGGATAATAAGGATCCTAGATATTAAGAGTATAGTTTACAGATGAATTATACCACATGAAATATAAAAAAAAAAGAGACAAACCTTAGAAAAATAAATACTAAGGTAAGATGCATAGTGCATGACAAAGGATCACACATACAATAATGAAACAAACTGTATGATGTACAAACAAACATTAAGTTACATGCGATAACAAGTTTAACAACAACTATACTAATATACAAACAAGACTACGCGTGTAATATAACACCTTTTCCCAATCTCGAGTTAAACCTAAAACCCGACAACATTGATAGTTAATAACGGGGGGTTAACCGGGAGGTGTTAGTGACGGTACGGGGTACCGTAGGATTGTGTTGTTATACAGTATGCTAATCAGTAGCATTGTGTATTGTTTAGTTCGTTAGAGACTACACAAGGAGCATAGGATCTTGCTGATTCATACTCCACCGTAATACACCAGGGTGAACGGTATGTTGTTATGTGTCTCTGATTGTCTCTGAGGGCTTCCTCAGTTCAGACTTCTGTGTGATCTGTGATAAGATTGTTTGTCTGAATGTTTAATTTAATATGCATGATCTTTATATTTATAGCTGCTCATTATTTACTGTTGATGAGTTAACAGTATTGGTTCGTATATAAGAACCTATATATAAACGAACTAGCGGCTATGGTGCTATCTTATACGAAAAATAAGGAACGTCAGAAAAACGTTGTAGCACTAGGATAATAATACATATATATTATCCAAGACTTTCATACGGAGCATTGGCCTTTCTATACGCCGCTCTCGTATCTAACACTGGATCCCGAGTTTACAGACTCCGGATTGGACTAATGATCTTGGTCTGCTGTGTTAGAAAATTTGGTAATGCGATGCGATGGTATAATTAAGTAATATGAATGGAAGTAAAGCCAAGAGGATGTGGCTCTTGGTGCGCGCTGTGATCACAAAAACGATACCAGGATGTCCGCGTACGGGTCCGCAAGTATCAAGAAAATTTCCCGTGAGCTAGAATGGCTCGTTGGTCGGAGACTCTACCGTTGGAGTGGCTACTGCCGTGGGTGACCCGCCATATTATATGGGTAACTAGAGACATGTCGTTTGAATGAGACAATGTCACTAGGTATAACTGAACAATAATACATTTGAGAATTATACAGTGGCGAACAATATTGGCTTCTACACCATGGACGAGAATTAATACTTATTGTTACTCTCGTTGTTTCGCTTATTGTTCATTGGTTATACTTGTGGTATATTATGTGTGTTGATGGTTGTGTTGTTATATGGATTACTGTTGTTTATTTTACAGTTATATATTAAAATGGTATTGCATGTAATGAACCTCATGCTCTCGACCAAATAATTGAGGGGTCTTTGGGGGCATGACGGGGCATGTGATGACATACTCAGCAGGGGCTGATTCCATACCACAAACCATCTTTATTTCAGGTGATTAGCTGGTGGGTCGCAGCGAGACGTGACCATTGTGATATTACTGTTGGTTTAGACTTGGTACGGTGTGATACTCAGGTTGTTTTGGACTCGGGTTGTTTAACCGAGGTGTATTTGGTTTAGATGCTCACGGTCTGTAATAATTGTTGATGTTAGATTTGTTTTAAGTTGTTTAAGTTCTACTATCTATCTCTTGTGGTCACTGCGGGAATACGTTTCGCAAGTTGATTATCAGGTAAATCGTTATCACCCGTATGGGCGAGTGATAACAGTGACACCAGTAGGGCGATAGTTTATTATTTTACCGCTGCGAGATATTATTGTGCGCGACTTCTATAGGATTACTAGGAACCGGTTTAGTAGGGGTGTTACACCCTGAATCGGATGATGCAGAAAGAGGCGATGAACTGCCACCCTGGGAGGCGTACGAGGGCATCACTGAGGAGCAGTGGACCCGGTTTGTGGAGTATCGTCACACGCCAGAGTACCAGGTAGAGCTAATATTCAACGCTGTCTTTTATACATTTTGGCTGTTTTTTTGCTTATTTGTATCTTACACGTTACATATGTATTTGTAGGCAGTTCGTGCAAAACAGCAGGCAAATGCGAAGAAAAATCTATACCCACATCACTTAGGTGGTAAAAGCATTGCCGAACGCGTACCAGAGTGGGAGCAAAAGGGCTTGCTTCCACAGGATGTGGCTCCTAGCGACAGAAGGATGAAGGTGTGGGAGTTGAGTCGAGTGCCAAAAAACTCGACGCCGGAAAATCCTCAGTACGATGATGCCACGAGAGAGATTATAAATCAAATGGTATCTAATTTCGGTTCATAAGTTTAATATTTGTTTGTGTACCTGTATATTAATGAATTTTGTTAATTTTGTGTTTTATAGGAAGAGTTAAACTCTCAAGTTACTGAGGGTTCTTGGGCTCCGAACAGACAATATGATCCCCTTTCTCGTGCTCTTGGAAAGGTGGATCATCCTGGTCGCGCTATTGGTTTTGGTGGACAAGTTGGTATCCGCCAAGCTTTTGGTAATCCGGGGTCTAGGAAAGGCTCACAAGGAAGGATGATCAGCTATGAGGAACATTTGAAGGTTACTGCTGAGATGGAGCAGAGGCTTATGCAGAATGTTCAGCATTTGGTTGCAGAGGAGATGACAAAAATACGCTCACAGATGTGCAGTAGTCAGGAGGTGACTAGACCAGCCCATGCACCATCAGCTGATAGGGAGGAGGGCACACCAGTACGGCAGAGTAGTGTGCAGTCGATAGATCCATATCCACATGCATCTATTAAGGTTTAGTCACATTAACTTAGAAAATAAATTATTTATTATCATCTATTTACTTCGATTGTGTTCGTTTAACCCTTCTTTACTTAATGTTCAGGAACCCTGTTTATGCACGCTGTTCATACCGATGGGAGGTGCGGATATTATGGTGGCGTGGGGTAAATTGTTTCCCTCATCTGGTACAGACACCGTCGGCGGTGAACCACTACGGCAGGGGTATGTCCGGGTGCTTGTAGATGATATGTGACAGAGTATGCTGATGTTGCTATACCGGTACCTCTGGGACAGAGAAACATACTTCGCTCTGTTCAAACAGCTACAATCCAATGGCCGGGTACATGGGTCAAAATCTCGGGCCAGGTAAACACAATTAACGCTTACTCTAAAATTATAATTATCCGATGTTTCAATTAGTATATGGTTTAGAGTGAGTCACTTAAACTTAATTAATCAACAAATTAGGAAAATGTCAAGTCGAAAAAAACTTCTAAAGGAAAAGGAAAAAGTGTTGCCACACCAGCTCTCACGGGGGCATCCTCCAACTTCATGATGAGACCTGCTTTAGTAGAGAAGAACATAGGTTACAGAACAAACATGAGACTTCTGCACTCGGCCTTGTTGATGACGTCACCTCAGAGTGATAGGATCCAAGTGGAGGATAGCCAGGGTCTTTTTCACCATCACGAACCCGAAGGACGGACGCATACGTTCGATATATATGTCCGACTTCGTTGATGTATTCAAGAGAGACTGGTTAAATGTGTCGATTCTGAAGTCAGCTAGCATGTGAGCGATCTCATACCTTTTCCTATATTAATGAAATACTTGAATTATTTTTGTACTTTAACGCCGTTCACTGATGTTGTTGTCTTTATGGTGCAGGCATGTGCATTCCAAGGCGATACGAGATCATCAGACTGACAGCTTCGGATTCCTATGCCCTGATACTTGCAGTGAAGTGACTATGTCAATGGATCCTGAAAGTCTTTTGCGGTACGTGACGAACGCAATATATGAATGTGCAGACAAGTCATACATTATGCTACCATATTATCAAGGGTAAGTCATACTTCCATATCTTATTACGTTTTATTTATAAGTTATGTTATCCGTGTTATGATTTCAATTTTATTCATCACGTGAGCAGTCGTCATTGGTCGTTGTTGGTTTTGGTCATGAAATACCCGAGAGTCTTACAGTTCGACTCACTTGGTACGAGTGCCAAGAAGCCAGCGATAGCAGCGGCTCTAAAGAGGTGAGCTATTTAAATTATACTACAATTGTCATAACTTAATAAATTGTTTCGTTAAATTTGATTAATTTGTGTATTACATTCAAAATATTTATTTTGTATAGTGGCTTCCAAGCTGCACTGCGTGCATTGCAAAAGACACCGAAGAACATCCCTTGGACTACAGTGAAGGTAGTTTTACTTATTTTGTGCAAATAGTTAACATGTTAATAGTAGACCTGCAAGTATGACTGATAACGTAATGTGTGAATGTATAGTGTCCAGTACAGCCTGGTGGATCAGAATGCGGTTACTATGTTATGAGGTTTATGCATGACTTAGTAGCATCATCCAAGTTTTTGCCAGAAAAATCATTGGACATGGTATTAAACTATCTTTGAAAGTCTTGGTTTATATGTATTTTTATTGTTTGTCATTCTTTGTGTAGTGTCTCATTAACTATTCATTTTTGTTTGTTCAAGGCTTTCGAAGAAATCGTGGGCATTGGAAGTTATGAAAATAGGCACATATCTGAAATCCTCGAGGAATGGGCAGAATTTATCTCCATCGACGTACTTAGTTGATTCCTCTTAAGTTGTTGCGTTGAACGTTACTTGTGTTATTATATGTATTTCATTAGATTGAAACGTAGTGAATTGTATATTGTAATGGAGTGTGGTGTGGAGAGTGCATGTGGTGAAGTGTACAACTAATCCTTTTTTTTGTTATGAATTTTCTTGCGTTTTTGCATTTATTGATGCGTGCCATGATTATGGCCGCTTTATGGGTTTATAGTATGCTACCGAGGCGCCCCACTGTGGTGGCAGCATTATACAATGCATTTACAGGTTTGCTTAATTTTGTGGTGTATTTGGGTGCAATAATAAGCTGGAAAGGAAAAAACAAAAAAAAAGACTGTCTATTTCGGCGGTTCCTACTAAAGAACCGCCGAAATAGACCAGCTCCATTTGACCGTCTTCGTTTGACCTGGCCACCTATTTCGGCGGTTCCTACTAAAGAACCGCCGAAATAGGTGGCCAGGTCAAACGAAGACGGTCAAATGGAGCTGGTCTATTTCGGCGGTTCCGGAACCACCGAAATAGGGTAAAATACCTATGTCTGCGGTGCTCATTTCTGCGGTTGTAAACCGCAGAAATAGGCCCTTTACAACCGCAGAAATAGGTTGTTTTCCTACTAGTGTCTATATCTCCACCGATTAAACATATAATAAGAAGAGAATTAACCGTATAAGTGGAGAGCTCAAAACCGGCAATGAAGGAAACAAAATCAGAAGCTCAAAGGTATGATCTCTACCTTAGAAGTAACTTTGAACTAACTCCTCTTTCCCTCTGATTTCCAGCCGAAAATAGGTAGAACTTACAACACTAATTCACACCAAGTGGCTTGATAGAAATAAGAATAGATAAGCTCATGAGGAAGAAGGAGAAAAGAGGAAGAGAAAGAGCATAGATATGAATCTAGAGCTTACCTACAGCAAGCTGGGTTCTCCATTGAAGACTGCAGTTTGCTCTCAGTTGGGAAGAACAGAAGGGAGGGTTTGGAGCTAGTTCCTCGGCTGGATGGATGAGAATGAGGTAAGAGAATTCACTTTTGTATTTTTTTAAGTCTTAAATCGGTAATAAGTAATTTGATGAGTCATTAGCTGTGTTAGATATTTTTGGATCTCAGCTGATAAGGAGGAGTACGGGAGGCCTTGGTGACTACTGCATATGGCTGAGATAAGGACGAAATAAGAAGGTAATTACCTTATCTTATAATATGAGATAAAGTAGCTTTACAAATAGTAAATGTTGACTCATCATTTTGTGCAGATAATTGGAGCTTGCTTCGGCCTAAGGAAGGCTCTCGGAGCTAACGAAAAGGGCTGCTAAAGAGGGAAAATGTAATCTTGAATATAGTGTTGACCATGCATTATGTTAAGTAGTTAAATGTTATAAAAATACTATTCACACCAAAACCACCCATTTGATTTTATTTGTAAACTTTAATTTATACTTTATAATATAGTCTATCATGACACATTAATGTTATAAAGAATGTAATATGGTCCTTAAAGTTGCATAAAACCAATACTTTTGAAGTTATACACAAAAATGTGCTTTAAGGTGTTTTAAGACACATTTTGTGTTAAAGCTTGTTTTTGAGCTTGGTTTTCTTTGGTAACTGATTAATTACATCCATTACATGATTGCAAAACCTAGGAATTTGATTTGGAATCAAACGGAGGTCACATGACCTTTAAAGCTCGTTTAGAGCACATTTTGCTCTAGGTGACTTTTGAGCATGTTAATGCTGGTTCTTTATGTTGGAGTGCTGTCCAACAGCTTCATTACGTTTATTAATGTGTTAATATGCTTAGGACAAAATTTTAGGTCCTTCGGACTTCATTTTGGTATATATTTACCTTAAATGGTCAAAGGGCGCAATAATTGCTTTATGTGGACCATTGTTGTTTTTAAATTGATTTTAAGGCACGTTTAGGCCTTAATTTAACCGATTAGACATTTAATCAATGTTTAATTTAATTAGGGGTATTTCAGTCTACCCCCCTTAAAAAGACTTCATCCCGAAGTCGTCTTTCATAAATAGGTATATAATGTGTGTCTACCCATAATTCCCATAATGTACATCTATGTGATGTAGCATTCCCGCATAATGTATTGTGCTCATATTGCACATAGCCCTCAAATGTGGCGTTAGTTCAAATATATGGATATAGGTGATCCATCAGCACCATCATTCCTTAACAGTTCTAACCATGTTGACAACCTCCCCGAGGTGTCCATTAAATTCCACATTTCAGTGTTCCATAGCCATGATCCATTCAGTATCTAGGCGATACTATTCGAAGGATTGTAAAGACATAGCATAAACATATATATATATCACATGTATCTTTACAGATACTTCATCACATTATCATACCAGTATCTCATAGGATACGTAAAAGCACATACATTCACAAGTGTGCAATGCACATATAATCAAACAATGCATGCCCCGAATGACAAACAAATAACCACAAACCACAACAAACAACAATTTATTGTATGCCCCACATACGACTCATTAAAATCAGTGCACACGTTGTGCACAGCCAAGAGGCTCTACCCCCCCCCCCCCCTCCTTAAAAGGGTTACGCCCCCGTACCCCGCAAGTATACTACAACCGCTAACTAAAGGGTGCTGGATACTTGGGTCTCATGGAATTCTCATATTGAGAGACGGGTCGATCTTAGGTATTTGATTCTTGAAAGAAATTGTGCGAAGGGTGAGGCGCGTACATTTCTAGCCAAAGGCATGGAGTACTTGGTGCGCTGTCTCAACCACGTTCTGTTGGGCCCACTCACTCCGCAAGGAGGTGCAGACCCACAAATATGGGGCTAATACGCCCTTTGTTCCATTGTTATCTTAGATGGTTTATTTGCAGCAGTTTATTGCTGAGGTCATTCCATTATGACGGTGTCATTCACGGTCTTGTAACTGGAAACAAAGGTATCTCAGTCGGTGCGGTAACGTTAGTTGTATGTGCACACGACTGGATCGAAATCGTACATCAATATTTTGGATCGCTAGTGCGCAATATTATTCAAGTCGTTATTACCTTCACTAGTCATAACATTTTCTTTAAGACATGTTGGTAATAATACACGGGATGATTCTCGTAATCCCGTGTCTCCCGGTGTTTTTTTCCGGAGTAAGGTATTTAATTGTAATATTTATTATGTATTTCCCGTTGGTATTTATGGTGCTTCCCGTGTGCCGGTTTAGCAACATTCCTTGTATGGTTCGTCCCGTTTATTAGGGGAAATCCATTGTTATAGTCACATTTGTATCCTGCATTCTTTGACATCCCTTACGGGTATGTTCTTGGCAGTTGAGGTATTTTCCTCAGTTATATTTTATATTTTTATATTCACACGTTTTTCACAAGGGATATCATTATATTTGTGAATTCATATTTGAGTTATGGTTTAAACTCGGTAGTTATTTTGGAGCATATCGTTTAACTGTCCAGGTTGTTATATAGCCTTTCTTGCATTTTATTTCTCATCATTGTTTTCTATGCGAGCCTTGCTCGTCTGTGTTTGGCAAAGTATTCATTCACATAATAGTTTGTAATGGTTGCTTCCGCGCGCACCATATTTCAGTCAATTAGACGGTTGTACATTTATTGTGGTATTTGCCTTAAAATGTAGGGCATCCGCCAGTGTGCTAGCTTCGCCTTTATTAAATATTAGATAATTATGTACTTGTGTTCAACCTCTTGTCAGTTAAGAACGTATCACTGTCCTTAATTTGGACATACGTGATTTTCATACCATTTAGCATTGTTGTACATATTTTTGTATTTGGAGAGTAGTTCTCTCATTTAATGATTATTATCATTAAGTGGTTTCTTTCCAGATGTTCATATTGTTTTAATGTAACGGTTATTGAACCTTTTTATGTATCATTTTCTCATTAGCCCATTTATTGGGTCTTCTTGCTTGTCATTTAATTTACTATCATTTTTTCCACTGTCGGGAGGTTTTCCCTTTTGGCTTACTGTATTTTATCCACTCCTTTGCGGAGTTATAGCTTAATCATATCACATTCAAGGTTGTTGGTTATTTTCACTTCGTTGGTTAAATTGGGGTTTTATTCGTTGATTTATTCTAGGTAATCATTTACACTGGTCTGGGTTTACATTTCTGACCTTCGTGTGGAGTTGACTACTCCCAGTGTTACTTTCACCACATGTCTACGTGTATGGGGTACCGTACTGGTACATTGCTACTTGCTCGACTAACTCGGGAATGGGTCTGTCGAGCCCACAAGCTCCCGTGGAGTGTGGTCGTCCCATAACTCGTTTATAGACTCGTAGTGTCCGTCACACGTTTGTGAAGTATTCTGTTGCCAATCTCCTTTCTTGTTGTTATTGGGGGTCTCCCGTAGGAATATTTGGTTCCCTGGGTTTTCTGCCCAATGGGTATGGGTTCGTATATTTGCATTGGTAGATGTTCGTTATTTTGTCCTAAAGGTATGGGTCGTACTGTAATAATGGGAGATGGTTTTGTTTTTGTTATTGAGCATGTGTTGATAACGGTTAGTTGATTTCCTTAAGAGGATCCATGCGTTCTCGTATTTGTAAGTTTGTTATTATTTATTGTTTAGTAACTTCTTTATTGGGGTTACTCATATATTGGGTCAACTGTCATTAGCCAAGTCTCATATGCGCAGTTTGGCGCTTGTTAGTTAATTAACATGTTATTCACATTGCTTACGGTATGTACTGTAGCTCTCTTGACTTCAACTTCATTATATTTTCTGGGTCATATCATTTAACGTAGTACCGGACTCCGTGGCGAGGATGTGTGCATCCTTCCTTCATGGAAGTCCTCATGGTGGTTTGCTTTTTGTTATCTGTCATATTAATTCAAACATGATTTTCTTGGTAACATACATTTATAGGTAATCGGAGGCGGTGTCCCCGTCCTCCCGGGCTTACGCCCGTTTACTAGTATATTAAGTTCTTACTTTAACTTACGCTATTTAGCGTCTAGTTTAGCTTTTCTTTGTATCATTGTTTACACCTGGGTATTTTGTATTATTGTTTAGGTGATTAGCTGTTGTTCAAACCACATATTCAATACCACTGACAGTTGTACTAATAGTAGACGGCGTGCCTTTTACATAAACACATAATTATTATTTTTTACACGGTGGAACGCCAATGGCGGTAGCCACTCTTATACTTGGAACTTGTCCAATGATCAGTATGATCATGATACTACACATAAGATTTAATCTTGACGTTTGTTCATTCATAATTGTACATAAGTGTACACGGCACTCCTTGGTAAAGGTAGTGCCCAGGGGTGGTAATTTTCCATGCGTTACACATAAATTCGCGTTTATTGTTGCGAATGGTATTGGTAGTAACCGTGTTACTGTATAATTGTTCTTTTCAATTTTGGTCCAATTGTGGACTGTCTTGTTTACAGTTTTCCTGGTGTTCTTCACATGTTGATGTAAAATGGGAGTGTGTATTGTCGGTACTGTTTATTATACGATTGTATTTCCTCCATAATTTCCTGTATGATTCAATATACATAAGGGTGCGTTGTTAGTTGCAAGTATTCTCATTTAATACCTTTATCGTTAAATTGTTGTTAGTTGTTTGTAACTAGTATACTGTAGTGTTACATTTATCCTTACTGTAATTAATTGTGGCAACTTGTGAAGAGTCTCAAGAATCGTCCGATCCTGATGTGATCAGCATCAGCGTCGAACTATCATTCCACCCTAATTTGTGTTCAGCTTCCCTTGACCTGTACCGGATCAAGTTTCACCTCCCACGTCCATAACAAGCCATTAAACAATTTACAAATTTGTCATAATACTTGGCTCGTAAGCCGTTGTTATTGATTCATCACTGTATAATGCAGGTAGTTTGTTATGGGCTGATGTATGCCCCTTTTGTTATGATTAGTCGGACTCATCGGGTCCTTCCGAGGTTATTAGCCTCGTATCTTAGTGGTTTATTATTCGTATGGCGACAATTGTAGTCCTGTAGTTCATATTAGTGTTGTATAATTGGTTGGTGATTATTGGTAGCCATGGCGTTGTACCACTGGTCTACACAGTTTACAGAATTCGTTTGTAACGATAATGGTGATTGTAACTACGGTCGTAGTTGTTTGCAGCACTTGCGGTAGCAAGTGCGCGGGGTAGACGGAATTATTAGTACACTGTTTAGCTTAGCGCTTGCAGTGGAAAGCGCGCCATGCAGAGGGAATTGTCGATTTCGGACTTGTTCGTCTTACTACCGCATTGCTTGCTTAAGTACCGTTAGAACGAATGTTCATGAAAAAGACGGTATCTGATTGGAAAATTTTCCTGACCACATTGTCATTAGAATATCCAAGTTCTTCCTCACCTCAGGTTGATGATGGCACAAACACTCAGAATTGTTTATTCATGTATGTCGTCACGACGAGGTCCTAGTGTTATAGTAGTGTGTACACAAAATCAGGACTGGAATTTGAATATGACAGGATGAGTGAATACACAGAATTCTCCACATTTACAATATAGTCTCAGTTTACAGTTGGTATTACAATACAACCGTATGGTAGTTTAAGGTCCCCATTACGGGCGACGGTCTCGCGGAGCTCAGGATGCTCCCGATCCGCTTGCCCTGATGTCTTGGGTGATCCTTTCCACGACGTTTACCACAGTAATGGCGCTCACCCCCGGCGGTGCCTATCACTAACGCTTGGTCATTAGTAAGGAAGGTAAAGTATTTAACTTCTGTTAATGCTATAAGGGTAAGATTTTATAATTTCAGTATGAAGCCGTTTAGACGGTTTATCGGGCTTAGTTGCCCTCTTCCCTTTATTTGGGGATTGTATTTCTTAATTGTATGATACTCATTGGGTTGTGGCGGGAGGGGTACTATCGGTGGTAGTCCATACTGGACTCCCACACAAAAGTGGACTGTCGCCAATGTACTCATGACGTTCGTATGTCTCCTCCTGACTGAGCTCTCAGCTGGTCCATATGAGAGTAGTATTCCCGGGCCTTTATGCCCTTGGCCAGCTTCTTGGCCCGCACCACCACTAGACAACGGTATTACCGTTCGTCTTCTCGTTACTTGAAATACCCCAAACATTAATATATTAATGAACTATATAATTAGGATATACTAAGGCTAGAATGTGCCTTAGAAAAAAAATTAGAAGAAGTGTTAAACAACAATTTACACCAAAACATGCTTTAAGAACAATTAGAGCAAAAGGTGTTTTAAAGAGCACAGATAAATTAGGGAACTACCAATTAGTTCCCAAGAGATTTCAAATGTGAAATACCCCTAAGATTAGTAATACGCGTTAAGCGGAGTTAGCGTTTAAACCGAAAACGCACCCTAGAGCACAAAAGTGTGCTTTAAGGAAAAATGTGCTTTAAGCATGTATACATGGAAAGAAAAGGCTAATGAGCCTAAATACCATAAATAAATAAGGTAACAGCAATTAAATGGTCATAGGAGCCATAGCGTATACACACAAATTAAGTATACAAAGCCCACAGTAAACAGGTATTAAACTGACGAAAGTCAAGGAGAAACCACTAAACGACTTGGTTTAAATTGGAATGAGCAACATGCTATTTCATGAACAAAGTTTCTAAAGGTTGTAAATATATTAAGGACACATTTAAACTAGCCAAAACAAATTTCATACTCAATGTGAACCCGGAAGCACATAAAATGGTGTTTTAAGGCATTTTGGCTATGTAACATACCTAACACATGGTATAAGTCCTTATGAATGAGTTTAATGCATCAAAAATTACATAAATACAAGGTAGAAACAAAAAAAACAGGTCAAAAGAGACCTAGGCTGGTCGACATGGTGGTGAGTCACCAAGCTCCAAAATGCTTTTAAATTCACTATTTCAACTACTAAGACTTTCTTTAATTGCCAAATCTTCTTGTCCCCTTAGTGAATCATTAATCAGAAACTTACCTGTCATGTGAGAGCTCCCAAGTTCGTAGCTCCTCCTCTCTTTGAAGAAACAACACAAAACAATTCCAATGTTCTTAGTTTTGAGCCTTAAAGAACACCCTGCCTTGTAGAAATCATAACTTTCTCGTCCTAACTCCAAATCACAAGCTTGATAGCTCGTTGGAATCCTATTTTCAAGATCTTTACAACCATAGCTCATGAGCCCCCAGATTCTCAGGAAACACTACGAAGAAGTGCCTTTGATTCTCGAGGTAAAACATTGCCTTCTTGGAAACTCTTCCTTCTTTGATTTTCATCAAGGCCGAGTGCCTAGGGTTACTAACCCTTCTTATTCTTCATCTTATTATATGATTTTGGAGCCAATTACTCTAGCAAATTGCTGTCAAAATTCCTAAGGAAAACAAGCTTAATATTGAGCTAAAGGTTAATATACAAGGTAAATCCTACAACTACCTATTTCAAGGTTCTAATTGTTGATCTATATATGATCTAACATATTGTTCATTTTATTATTTATTGCCAAAATTTTGGTGATTAATATTCAGTTTTTAGCTTATTAAAATTAATGTTTATTAAATCTAAGAATAGATTTATACTCCTTATGATATAAGCTTCAATATAAGCTATCATAATATACAAGAAAAATTCATAAACTATGGTTTATATTGTGGCCGAAAATTAAGAGTATTAATTGAGTTAAGAAAAAATATCTAACTTAGTTAAATTAAAGGAATTAGTATAATTAAGAGTAATATGTAAAGTTTAAGAAGTTTTAGTACCTAATGGTGATTACCGAAAATATATGAGGTCAATATGTAATTTTTGAGAGTTTAATTGATGAGAAAATAATTGTAGAATTAAGTTTACAATTTATAAAGAGTTTATAAGTGTTATAAGGAATTTATAAGGTTTTTGGTATATTTAAGGTTAATAAAGGATGGTATATATATACTATAACATTAGATAATTAAATATGGTGGTTTAGAGATGTTTAAAATGATTTTTGATGTTTAAAATGATTTTTGATGTTCAAAAATCTATAGGAAAATTAGTTACGAAAATTAGAAATTAATTGGAGTTAAATTGGTTAATAAATGAGTTAGGATAAAAGAAAAGACCACAAGGGTAAAATGGTAATTTCCCTGGTCAAATGTGGTCAAACGTGGTCAAACTTGGTCAATGACAGTTTGTAAAATGTTTAGAGGAGCTAGAATAAAATTGGTAGCAAAAGATTAGATATTAAAAGGTTAAAGGAATAAAAGTCAAGTTAAATTAACTTTAGGGGGTAATATTGTAAATAATGGAAACTTAGGGGGTTTGACCATAAAAGACTGGTCAAACTTGGGTATATTTTGGTAATTGACCAAAAGTATAAAAGAAATTAATTAAGAAAGACTTTGGAAGGAATTAGAAATAAAAATAACAAGTTTAGAACTTTTTATGAGTAAAATAGAAATTAAGAGAAAACTATGGGTAAGTAATGTAAATAACATATTTTATGTGTTTAGAAGGTTAAGGAAATCAAATAAAGAATTTAGAAACAAGTTGTAAAAGAAACAGAGTTAAGACAGGGTTAAATGAGACCCGTATATAAATTAAGGTATACGAGGGGTATACCCGTAACTTAATAAGTATAAGAGAAATCAATACTTAAAGTATTTTTTAATACAAGTTATATTGGGAAAAGAAATAAATACATATGATTACTGACGTATAAGAAAAATTTTAGTGTACATGAATAGTACTCGTATACGTGAATAGTATACGTATACATGAATAGTAAATACGTATACATGAATAGTAAATACGTATACATGAATAGTAAATACGTATACATGAATAATAAAAACATATACATGAATAGTAAATATGTATACATGAATAGTAAATACGTATACGTGAATAGTATCCGTATACAAGAATAGGAAATATGTATACAGTAAAATACGAGACGTATACGTGAATAGTGAAATATGGTGAATAGTAAAATACGAGGTCGTATAAATGAATAGTAGAATACGAGACCGTATAAATGAATAGTGAAATACGAATGAATAGTGAAAAATATGAAAACCTAATACAAGGTCCGTATAAGTCTAAGGTTTCTAACTGTGCAACTAAATAACTGCTAACGACGTTAGTATGTTAATGAATTATAATTGAGCTTGAAAACGCTCTTAAATGAACGAACCCGTTTAACGGTATGCTATTATACCCGGGTTAACCTAGGAAGAGGTTTAAGTTGAAAAGAGAACCAAATTAGTTCTAAGACACAGGATACTAATACTAGTTCTGGTTACAGATCTAGATAAGTCAGAGGCGTTCGGCGGATTAGGCGAACGAGGGATTAAGAGCTAGCCAGTCTCCGGTGTACGGTATGGGATTCTTGTAGCTTGTTTGCTAACGGGGTCTACCTCGGTTTGTGTGCTATGTGTTATTGTGATACGACTAAACAAGATTTGGCATGAAACCGATCTACTGTATTGTTATTTTGTGTCCATTGCACACTAACATTACTTGATTCAGAGCTTGTTCATTAACTTTGTTTAATAAACAATTGTATAAGGTTATAAGTACCCCGTATTGTTAGTTGGTTAATACCGAGAGAGGTTTAACTAACAAATTGTCAATGAGACTTCAGCTAACTGGAACTTGGGGGGAGAGGAATCCAGGACTGACTCCGGTCATGCATGTTTAGGTTATGAGGTCGGCATCTATATCAGATCTGTCTTCCGCATATGGCTCGTCTACGACTTGTCGCCTAGGGTCGACAAACTGACCCGACCAGCTTGAGTGAACAGTTCGAGGTGGGAGGCAAATTCAGGAGGTACGGGAGGGTCAAGCCTACATCCCTCATAACTTAAGAATTTGTGTTTATTAACCCAATGGAGCTAATAACTCATTGGCTAGGGTTACCTTGACCCAACAAAAATAAACAACTCAGTTAGAGAACAACCAGTTCTATTAAGAGAACGGTTGACACTTATAAGGTATGGTCAAACACGAGAACTAAACAATTCTCAGGCCTCAGGATTTAGGAATCTAACTTACTCATTAATGGGCATCCATTACGACGTTCGGTTTATTTGAGCTGTGAATGTTTCACATAAATGTGTTGTTGTTATTGTACTTCTTATTATTGTTGTATGAATAATCAACTGCATGTATACGACAAAGTAGTCGTGTGTAACCCTGCTAGCCTGTGGGCTGCACGTTTTCTGTACCAGCAATATGCTGAGCCCCTTGGGGCATGTGATTTAAACTTTGTAGGTAGGTACCAGACGAGGACTCAACCTGAGAGTAGGAGCGGGTAGAGTACTTCGGGTTGCTTTTACATTTGTTACACAAGTTGTGCATGTACACTCATTTAGTAAATGGATGAGATGTTAGTATGATGTATTAGGATATAAGATACTCAATATAAGTTGTGGTTTATGATTTGTATTGTATAGATGCTCGATTAATTATCCGGTTAGTCAGACCGTGAATTGTATGAGAATAGGTCTAGTTGGTCACGTGGGTGACTAACGGCGGTAACACCAATTTAGTAGAACTTTTTCGCTGCGTTGTTAATGAATGAGATGGACTTAGGGCGATGATCATTGTATTTGGAGTTGGGGTGTTACAAAAAGTGATATCAGAGCGTAGTTACGCTCTGATGACTGGAAATTACCGAGCTTAGGAATTACCGAGTTAGGAACTTTAAACTTTGGGATAAGGGTTGAGTGTTAGTGCAAGAGGTGCGTTAGTTAGGATTCCCCGATGTATATCGGATATCTATAATACCTGACCCACCCTCCGCGCCCTGGATCTAAGATACCAGAAACGAACGCCAGAGAGATGACAAGCTTTCTCTTACTCGGGAAAACCCGATCTGGCAATTACTTAGCATTATGCAATACGAGAAGCACCTCGTTATGTAATAGTCTTTCAAGACTTGAAGGTCCTAATTGGAGCGTAACGTTGAAACAGGCGCTACCAGCGGAATCCTACCAATGAGAGAATAATAATTACCGGCAACATGGGTCGACATGCTACGCAGTCGATATAACCCCGCCATACCAGTAAGAAGGAAAGTACTACGAGTGCAATGAAAGGACAAGAGAAGTGACAGAAACACCGGACAACAGTCCAAGGGAGCAATAACAGCGGGATAATACCGCGCAAGAGCATAGGGACTACCTAAAAGTCAATTATGAAGCGGGTAACTCCGAACCTACAAAAAAAGGGGTTGCAAAGACCTAACTGCAATAGCCTAGACGACTACGAATGCATATGCAAGTCATATTCCAAGATAGGACTACGACCTGACGTAGTGCCTAAGGAGAGTCAATACTCGAAAACCACGACGAAGGTGTGGAAACGAGAGTGAGAACCAAGACTAAAGTGAAAGAAAAAGGGGTCCCCTCAGAAAGAGGAATACCCTGATAAGTAACTATACAATCAAAAGTAGTCAGGAAGCTTCCCAGATAATAAATAAACCAAAGCCAAAAAGGGCAAGGAAGAAGTCCCATGGACTACCACCTACAAGGAGTTTAGGAGAATGTACCATTACCGATGTACACAATACTGATAGCCCATCTTGCATGGCACACTTGCCTTGGCAAGTGCTGCCGCAATGAAGCTATACGGGAAGTTGTGAAGACCGAATGGTAAAAACCGCGGATACAAAACATATTATACACCGGATTACAATTCCATAAGACTGAAGAGCGAAATATTGGGAGGGCCTGACGGCCTGACCATGACCACTAGATCGATACACCAGTCAGTAGGGAGCTGGACTTGATCAGAAAACTAAACGACGTGGGCACCAACAACAGACAACCGACACTACAAGTAAGAACATCAACCCAAAACCAAGCCTAACCTTGAATGGAAGAACCAAAGAGATTACTCAACAATGTGAGAAGACCAGATGTAAGTAATAACCTACAAGGAAGTATTACGACATACAATGAAGATGGATGGCATAAAAAACTTTCAATAAAAACGGGATGAACTCCCAGAATAATACCATCAACAGCACTCTTCATTGAGGATGTTGATAAACCCTAGAAACAGAATCAGAGAAAGCAATTTAAGCAATGACCTACCTAGGATCAAAGACGTGCAATCATAAAAGAGAAAACCTCAAAGGATTTCACCATAGAGTTGGTATAGTTGAGCAGAAAAAGATCCATAAACGATGGTTAGTATTGCTTGCCTAACTCATTAACACCCAAGTATGATTAGTCATTAACGGGTGGCGTAGTCAACGAAAGTTGAACAAAGTATTGACATGGCAGCACATGATATCCATGGTAAATATCCGACTTAGACACCTGAAGGCAGAGGCCTAATGAGAACTAATCCTTAATTGCTAAAGGGCGCAAGTCTATGAGAGCGAAGGTATTGTCGCAGACACTGATTAACATCGGATTACCTAACCGAACTTCCACAGCAGGAAGCGAGATACATCAACTTAATGTTAAACCCAATATTACATCCAATGATGTGACCTAACATTGACAAAGTTCCGAGAACAAAAGAATCACGTGGATAACCTACAGATGATTAAGAATACAATAGTGAACTGAACATCGGCTATCACTTGAGACTAATCAAGCATTAAGGGCCTACGAGCCAAGGATGCTAAATACGTCAGAGCTCGAGGCGCAGGAAAGCATAAAAGGCTTATCTAGGCCATGAATGAACTACAACTCGTACATACGAGTGGTTATGAAAACCTATACTAAATTGAGGAAGAATTGCCAGGAAAGGGCACTAATGAGAATGTTGAGATAGTGCTATTGACAGGGGTGGAGAACGAACCATTCCTTTTAGGGTGGGGATACCTCTCCTTGTTGTGAGGCCATGAGGGAATAAACCCCTCAAAATGGGCTTTCACTTCTTAGAGATTGAATACTCTCTATTGGAGAATGGGAACCGTAGACCTGAAATTACCTTAGAACATTCCAGTTACACATAAATAATATGGAAGGCTGCAGAGTCAGACCTCATATCCAACACCCAGGATTTAAGAATCAGCAATCGTCAGAGATAAACATTATGAGTGCGCAGTATGGCACGTCAAGTGACCAACGCTCAAAAGAGCTTGTGATTAAACGGATGACTTCTTCAGTAACCGGTTAAATTACATGGTAAATAACATCATAAAGGATGAAAGAATGTGAGAGAAATTAGCCTACTTACGAACCTGAGATTGAAGCAGAACACCTTCATATTAAGAGATAACCATTTTACAATATGATGCGACAACCGCCTTACATTAAACCTAGGAAACTCCATGTGTGTTTACACCATGAAAGGGATTGAAAATAAGACAAGACATTGAAGTCAACAATTGAAGAATTGTGCCATCAATGTGCAATATGAGAAAGCTAAAGCTACTTCGATAGTGGAGGCCATGAGAATAATACCTATCAGGTAGATTAAGTTACAGTGCGCAGCAAAGCAACCACTATATATAAGCCATCAAATATTGACACGAAAGCAATCAGATTTATGAATTAAAAATCGATGTAAGTAAGGTGATGAAATGGGAGATAGACTGTGCAGTAACGCCGGTAGCCTGGACCATGTATGAAAGGTTTCACAGGAAGCACACTGTCCATTCCGTAACAAGCTGGAAGTACAATCCTAGTAGATCGACATGAGAAATAAGATAAGAGGCTCTAAGGAAAGAGACCTCAAATTACTAAGGGATCGAGTCCGTACCAAATACAGAAGGTATAATGTAGTTATGAACCCAGTAGATGTATATTCCTTGATTAAGTTCAAGAAGAACGACATGTGCGTTATAATGGATTGATGAAAGAGGAGATCGACAACAGAATACTTCACAAATTAGCTATAACTAAGCGTGTGACGTACACTACGAGTATATTTAAACGAGATGTGGGACGACCGCACTCCAAAGGAGCTTGTGGCCTGATGGACTTATTTATAAGTTAGTCGGGTAAGTAGCAATGTATCAGTAAGGTACCCCATATATGTAACTAGTAGTGTAAGAAACGCGAGAAGTAGTCGACTCCGTACGACAGTCAGCGATGCAAACTCACACCAGAATAGCAATTTACCGTGAACGCTTGAAGAGGAAGAACTTAGTTAAATCAACCAGTCTAAATGAACCAGAGAACTCATTCCAGGAGGAAACAGTTAAGAATTATGAAATGCGAGAAGCACTAATTAGTAAGTATGAACAGTTCATATGTTTCAAGATTTTGAGGAAACTGTGAAGAGGAATAAGCACTGAACAGTAACTCCAGTGTATACAAAAATCTCATACTGAAGGTCAGTTAGTAGGAAACAATTCAGACGCTGGAACACGCAATAACAGCTTGAACATCAGATCTCCAGAGAACTGGATAGACAAGCTATAACTCATAAAGACCGTGTATAGATAAAGATACCACGCGTCCATTAAGAGAACTTTATTCCTAAGGTATAAGGATACAAAGGAGCTGAAAACATATTAAAGAGGATAGGAAGGGCAAACTAAGCCCCAAGATTATCAGAGTCGCGCAGTAGAAGCTGGTGGACCGTATCTTAAAGGTTTGATATACCTAACAAAAGAGAAGAAGGAAGGATGTGTCTCACATCTTCCGATCGAATAAATATACGACTTATCAATCAAATACTTGGGAGCCTTAGAGACTACACTTGAACCAGTTGTAAGATTGGTATAAACACCAATAAGAATCCTTGATACAGAGACTAAGCCATTACATCTGGTGAAGATCCTGACCCAATCATAATGTGAGATAGACGACATGGAACCTAGAATGCTCCATGACACATAAACATCTTGAACCTATGTTCAAGGATGATATAATGTTGATTACGTGGGCGTAATCCATTTTAAGGGGGGTAGAGCGTACAATCGCTTAGCCTATATTTCACGTATTGAGTACGTAACCTACAGTGTGCTTAGCACAATACAATTAGTTGTGATGTTTGATACGTATGTTATATAAACACATGTATTCATTCTTATGTGGTTGTGGTTATTACGCACAATTAAATGCGAATACCAGATGTATTAGAGGACAACCTCGTAACTTCGGTGCGAGAATTCAGGAAAAGAGGAGTAGAAACTATAGGGGAATTAAAATCCCTATGATATGTGTTGATATAAGACCAAATATGGTAATGTTATGAGGTATGAATTGGTATGAGACCGATGTAGAACCGGGTAGGAATTAAATTCTCTAGTAATTGCTGAGAGGTGGATTAAGAATGACTAATGGACTGAGTTCCATAATTTGGGGATGTACTGATTTATGATTATGACTAGAAGGACTAAAAGATATAAAATGCTACATTAATAATTATTTGATTGTTTGAAGTTGACGTGGGAGGTAGAACTTGATCTTGGCCAGATCAAGGAAAACTGAACACAAATTGGGGTGAAAGGATAGTTCAACACTGATGCTGATCACATCAGGGTCGGATGATTCCTGAAACTCCCTACAAGTGGTCACAATTAACCACGTTAAGAGTAGATGCAGTAGCATAAAGTGGAATTGGAGTTGACATGTATTACTTTACTAAGACTCGCTCACGAACTCGAGGACATGAAAACCTTTGTCTCCGGACCGGTTACATGAGGAGTACACAACAAAGAATATACAAAGAGTATTTTGATTACTAAAACATGCAAAAGACATGTGTGACAATTTGGTATATATATATGGCAGACCTTATGAGTCAGAATGCCTATACAAATATTGAGTGATCTATATGATCTTTTAGTGTGAAGTTACCTGTGTGTTCTAAGAGATATAGATACATAGGAACTTTGGGGACAAAGTTCTTTTAAGGGGAGTAGATTGAAATACCCCAAACCTTAATATATTAATGAACTATCTAATTAGGATATACTAAGGCTAGAACGTGCCTTAGAAAAAAAATTAGAAGAAGTGTTAAACAACAATTTACAGCAAAACATGCTTTAAGAACAATTAGAGCAAAAGGTGTTTTAAAGAGCACAAATAAATTAGGGAACTACCAATTAGTTCCCAAGAGATTTCAAATGTGAAATACCCCTAATATTAGTAATACGCGTTAAGCGGAGTTAGCGTTTAAACCGAAAATGCACCTTAGAGCACAAAAGTGTGCTTTAAGGGAAAATGTGCTTTAAGCATGTATACATGGAAAGAAAAGGCTAATGAGCCTAAATACCATAAAGAAATAAGGGAAAAGCAATTAAATGGTCATAGGAGCCATGGCGTATACACACAAATTAAGTATACAAAGCCCACAGTAAACAGGTACTAAACTGACGAAAGTCAAGGAGAAACCACTAAACGACTTGGTTTAAATTGGAATGAGCAACATGCTATTTCATCAAAAAAGTTTCTAAAGGTTGTAAATATATTAAGGATACATTTAAACTAGCCAAAACAAATTGCATAATCAATGTGAACCCGGAAGCACATAAAATGGTGTTTTAAGGCATTTTGGCTATGTAACATACCTAACACATGGTATAAGTCCTTATGAACGAGTTTAACACATCAAATATTACATAAATACAAGGTAGAAACAAAAAAAAACAGGTAAAAAGAGACCTAGGCTGGTCGACATGGTGGTGAGTCACCAAGCTCCAAAATGCTTTTAAATTCACTATTTCAACTACTAAGACTTTCTTTAATTGCCAAATCATCTTGTCCCCTTAGTGAATCATTAATAAGACACTTACCTGTCATATGAGAGCTCCCAAGTTCGTAGCTCCTCCTCTCTTTGAAGAAACAACACAAAACAATTCCAATGTTCTTAGTTGTGAGCCTTAAAGAACACCTTGCCTTGTAGAAATCATAACTTTCTCATCCTAACTCCAAATCACAAGATTGATAGCTCGTTGGAATCCTCTTTTCAAGAGATTTACAACCATAGCTCATGAGCCCCCTGTGGAGGGTGATTTTTCGGTATGAGGGGGGTCTATCTAAATATGGTCTGACTGAAAAAGCCTAGATCCTAAAACGCCATTCTGTGGAGGGTGAAAACCTGTCACCTTGGCATCCCTCAAATACCTACTCTATCATCCGTCTTTCCCAGAAAGCATAAGAGGAATGCTAGTGAGCACTACACCCGCTCTCAATGGGCCCCACGCGGACTTATGCCTCTATAAGGAGGAATTGACTAGAGTCGCCACCTAGTTTGACCTAAAGAACTAGGAAGGAAAGGGAAAGAGGGTTCTAAGAACCGTTAATTGACTCTGAGATTATTGCCTATGGATAGGACTTATCTGGTCATGTCAGATATTCTGTGTGGGTTCGCACTGGGTTACACCCCTTAGAAGTGGCAACGACCACAACTTCGGATTGGTGCCCGAGGAAACCTCGGTCTCCAATTGTCAGGATTGTCTTCTTTCAAAACTTTTTAGAGAGATTCATTTAAAGCCAAAGGATAGGATTGAGTGGGGGCTGAGGAAGAGAGTGGATAAGGCGAGCTTTTCTGCCAAGCTAGCGCCAAGAAGAAGAATGGGTGAATTCGGATGAGAATTAGGAAAAGTCTGAGGTTGAGCGAATAGACAAGACTTAGTGTCTGATGGTTTGAAGTTTGTGGGAGCCAAAGAAGGTTTGAGTGTTTTGAGAGGTATGGAGAACACCTTCTTATGGGAAAAGGGTTTTTTATTTGGAGTGGGGTCGCACCCTGCATGGGCTGCCTACGTACTCAACTTCCTGTTGAGATCAGACCTTACGTAGTCACGGCCTTTGGGATTTGGGAGTTTTAGGGTTTTTGAAGGAATTAGGATTTTGACCTTTTGGGTCTTTGAGGGGTCAATGGGGTTTTGTGGCCATTTTTGTGAGGTTTGACAGATTGTCTGGTTCATTTTGGAGTTGAGGTGTGAGAGTCTGTGAGATGCTCAACTCTGTGAGACATTTAGGTTTTTGAAATGATGAAGTCTGTGAGACGCTCGGGTCTATGAGGCATTGAGATGTTCATGTAATGGGAGTAATGGGATATCAAAGTCTATGAGACGCTCGGGTCTGTGAGACGTTTGAATATTAAAATGGTGGAAGAGGTTGAAGCGTTCGAGTCTGTGAGACGCTCGGGCCTATGAGACTTTGGAGGTTTGAGAGAAGCTGGAATTTGTAAGAGGATTTGAGTTTGAATGATGATTTGAGTATGAAGTGACTTGGAGTTTTGAAGATGATTTGAGTTTGGATAATGATCTGAGTGTGTGAGGCAATTGAAGTTTGGGTAAAGATCCTGGGTTTTTCGGATTTGAGATTTTGAAAGGGTTGAGGTTTTGGGATATTTCAATTTTAGTGTGAGATAATGATGGACTGAATTGTTTGGAGGAATGATTATCAAAATCATCTCTTTCAGTTTTTTGTTGTAAAGGGCGGATAATCCCAAGGGATTACCCTATGTACCCCCTCGAACGCGACACTTAATTAATGGTAAGTGCCAAGGCTCGAAAGATGGGGCAATGTATTTATGTCGAAAATAGGATTTAGAGAGAAACACCATGAACGAGATGTTCTCGGTCAAACCCTAATAACGTCTCTAACTCCCGTGTTTTTAAAACGTTAAAAACCGAAAACATTGAAATCGAGTGGAAGGGAGTTAGACGATTCTAAAATCCCGGCTGCAACTAGGAAGGTCGTCACATCCCTAGCACCCCGCCTTGTAAAAATCTAGGCTGCAATCAGGGGAGGTTTGTCACCCTAATGCCCCGCCTAAAGAGATCCAGACTGTGACAAGGGAGGTTACGACCCCAGTGCCCCGCCTCGGATTTTTATTTTAGAAGAGAGACAAGTGATGTCTAGCTAGGAAGAAAACGTTCTTTGAGGTGTTAGACATCCCCTGTTCCCCAAAAACGGCTGTAGATTGAGTTTAAAAAAGGAGTTGGAAAACTTTTGATGTGTTCGGAATTCTCGATAAAGAAACTCTGATTTTGAGAAATGTTTTAGGAGAAAACTTGATTGGTGGGGGTGAGTCACCAAGCTCCAAAATGCTTTTAAATTCACTATTTCAACTACTAAGACTTTCTTTAATTGCCAAATCATCTTGTCCCCTTAGTGAATCATTAATAAGACACTTACCTGTCATATGAGAGCTCCCAAGTTCGTAGCTCCTCCTCTCTTTGAAGAAACAACACAAAACAATTCCAATGTTCTTAGTTGTGAGCCTTAAAGAACACCTTGCCTTGTAGAAATCATAACTTTCTCATCCTAACTCCAAATCACAAGATTGATAGCTCGTTGGAATCCTCTTTTCAAGAGATTTACAACCATAGCTCATGAGCCCCCTGTGGAGGGTGATTTTTCGGTATGAGGGGGGTCTATCTAAATATGGTCTGACTGAAAAGCCTAGATCCTAAAACGCCATTCTGTGGAGGGTGAAAACCTGTCACCTTGGCATCCCTCAAATACCTACTCTATCATCCGTCTTTCCCAGAAAGCATAAGAGGAATGCTAGTGAGCACTACACCCGCTCTCAATGGGCCCCACGCGGACTTATGCCTCTATAAGGAGGAATTGACTAGAGTCGCCACCTAGTTTGACCTAAAGAACTAGGAAGGAAAGGGAAAGAGGGTTCTAAGAACCGTTAATTGACTCTGAGATTATTGCCTATGGATAGGACTTATCTGGTCATGTCAGATATTCTGTGTGGGTTCGCACTGGGTTACACCCCTTAGAAGTGGCAACGACCACAACTTCGGATTGGTGCCCGAGGAAACCTCGGTCTCCAATTGTCGGGATTGTCTTCTTTCAAAACCTTTTTAGAGAGATTCATTTAAAGCCAAAGGATAGGATTGAGTGGGGGCTGAGGAAGAGAGTGGATAAGGCGAGCTTTTCTGCCAAGCTAGCGCCAAGAAGAAGAATGGGTGAATTCGGATGAGAATTAGGAAAAGTCTGAGGTTGAGCGAATAGACAAGACTTAGTGTCTGATGGTTTGAAGTTTGTGGGAGCCAAAGAAGGTTTGAGTGTTTTGAGAGGTATGGAGAACACCTTCTTATGGGAAAAGGGTTTTTTATTTGGAGTGGGGTCGCACCCTGCATGGGCTGCCTACGTACTCAACTTCCTGTTGAGATCAGACCTTACGTAGTTCACGGCCTTTGGGGATTTGGGAGTTTTAGGGTTTTTGAAGGAATTAGGATTTTGACCTTTTGGGTCTTTGAGGGGTCAATGGGGTTTTGTGGCCATTTTTGTGAGGTTTGACAGATTGTCTGGTTCATTTTGGAGTTTGAGGTGTGAGAGTCTGTGAGATGCTCAACTCTGTGAGACATTTAGGTTTTTGAAATGATGAAGTCTGTGAGACGCTCGGGTCTATGAGGCATTTGAGATGTTCATGTAATGGGAGTAATGGGATATCAAAGTCTATGAGACGCTGGGTCTGTGAGACGTTTGAATATTAAAATGGTGGAAGAGGTTGAAGCGTTCGAGTCTGTGAGACGCTCGGGCCTATGAGACTTTGGAGGTTTGAGAGAAGCTGGAATTTGTAAGAGGATTTGAGTTTGAATGATGATTTGAGTATGAAGTGACTTGGAGTTTTGAAGATGATTTGAGTTTGGATAATGATCTGAGTGTGTGAGGCAATTGAAGTTTGGGTAAAGATCCTGGGTTTTTCGGATTTGAGATTTTGAAAGGGTTGAGGTTTTGGGATATTTCAATTTTAGTGTGAGATAATGATGGACTGAATTGTTTGGAGAATGATTATCAAAATCATCTCTTTCAGTTTTTTGTTGTAAAAGGGCGGATAATCCCAAGGGATTACCCTATGTACCCCCTCGAACGCGACACTTAATTAATGGTAAGTGCCAAGGCTCGAAAGATGGGGCAATGTATTTATGTCGAAAATAGGATTTAGAGAGAAACACCATGAACGAGATGTTCTCGGTCAAACCCTAATAACGTCTCTAACTCCCGTGTTTTTAAAAACGTTAAAAACCGAAAACATTGAAATCGAGTGGAAGGGAGTTAGACGATTCTAAAATCCCGGCTGCAACTAGGAAGGTCGTCACATCCCTAGCACCCCGCCTTGTAAAAATCTAGGCTGCAATCAGGGGAGGTTTGTCACCCTAATGCCCCGCCTAAAGAGATCCAGACTGTGACAAGGGAGGTTACGACCCCAGTGCCCCGCCTCGGATTTTTATTTTAGAAGAGAGACAAGTGATGTCTAGCTAGGAAGAAAACGTTCTTTGAAGGTGTTAGACATCCCCTGTTCCCCAAAAACGGCTTAGATTGAGTTTAAAAACGGAGTTGGAAAACTTTTGATGTTGTTCGGAATTCTCGATAAAGAAACTCTGATTTTGAGAAATGTTTTAGGAGAAAACTTTCTGTATATGTGAGAAGAACTTGCTGTATTTTGAGAAAAGTTTTCTGTGATGTGAGAAGAGTTTTCCTTTAAAATTCCACAAAATGGTTTCTTTTGAAAACTTGATGAAATTTGAATAAAATGATTGTTGAAATCTGAGGAGAGAGATTTTTGAGTTTGAAATTTGAACAGAATTTACAAGTTGAGTTTGAATTGGATGAATTGAATTCGAGTTGAATGGAATTGGACTGAATTGAAATGAGTTGGGTTTGAATTGGGTTGATTTGAATTTGGGTTGGGGTTGAAAAACGAATCGGGTCAAAGTTAGACCGGGTCAAAGTTGGATTAGGTCAAAGTTGAGATTGGTCAAAGTCAAAGTTAGATTAGGTCAAAGTTGGGTCAAGGTCAAAGTTGGGTCAAGGTCAAAGTGGGGTCAATCAAAGTTGGACCGAGTCAAAGTCAAAGGTCAGGTTGGTCAAAGTTGGACCGAATGGGCTTGATGGGCCGAATGGGCTTAGTGGGCCGAATGGGCTTGATGGCCTTGTTTGGGCTTTGGCCCCGAAATGGGCTTGGGCTTCGGTTTGGGCCTTGGGCTTCGGTTTGGATCTTGGGCTTCAGTTTGGATCTTGGGCTTCGGTTTGGATCTTGGGCTTCGGTTTGGGCCTTGGGCTTCGGTTTGGATCTTGGGCTTCGGTTTGGGCCTTGGGCTGCAAGTTTGGTAATGGGCCGGATGAGTGATGGGCCAAAATTTGGGCTGAGTGGAGTGTAGGGCCCGGGCTGCAAGTTTGGTAATGGGCCGGATGAGTGATGGGCCAAAATTTGGGCTGAGTGGTAGTGTAGGACCCGGGCTGAGATTGGGCCAAACTTTGGGATTGGGCCGGACTTGGGCTTTAGGCCGATTTTGTGCTGGGCTGAGTTGGGGGTGGGCCAAGTTTAGAAGATGGGTTCAAACGAATCGAGATTTCTTTTGGAAATGAAACATAAATTCAAAATGAGAGACAATTCAATTCTTTGGAGGAGTTGAAAGATTGGAGGGATTTGGAATGAGAAACCTTATAGCTATAAGCATTATTCTGAATTCTTCTCTTTCTTTTCGATTTTTTTTTGGGTAAAGTTTTTTAGTGAAATTAAGGGTGGTTTGGGATAGGCTTTAAAAGTTTGGAGGGTATTGTTCCCCACAAAGCAAATCAGAAATAAGCTAGCTGTGGGGTACCCTCAAGGCTTAAAAAGAAATCTTCAAAGTTTTGGAAGATATTATTCTCCACAAAGCAAATCAGAAATAAGCTAGTTGTTGGGTAACTTCCAAGACTTTGATCATAAACAAAAATGGGTGACCTAGAGGGCTATCTAAGGTTTAAATAATAGACAAAGTTGACAAGAAATGCGATAAAAAGAGATAAGGCATTATACACATGATGAGAGAATGAATCCATAATCAAAATAAATAATGAATCAACTGATGAGCAAGATAAACAAATGTCATTGTCAGAGATTAATTACAAAGCAAACAGGTTACAAAAAAAAAAAAAGCTTGCCGAAGGTTAAAGAGGCTACAACAGAAAGAAAATCAAAGCTCAAGACCGAACTGATGCTTACGCACTGAGTATCCAAACAGAAGTGCTGGTTCTATTTTTTTTTAGCGAGACATCATACTGTCAAGTTCATTAAATAGATATCAGAGAGCACATATCTTCTTCCATACACTCGAGAAAACATCACATACATCTGCACAAGGTTGACATAGACGAATCTAACGCAGCTGTGTAAGGGAACAGCATGAAACTCAACGCACACTCCTCATTCATTCAAACACAACTTGCAACGATTAAAATTAGAGTTACTTGGTGAGAATGAAATACCAGAAGGCAAGGTGGAGAAAGTTCTCTGCAAAACAAATAGGAGTGAATCGGGACAAGAGGAAGAGAGCATAAACAAGGTTAGTTCTCATGGTTTAGCTATCAAGACAGAAATGAAACATAACCGGGGTTTGGATTTCATTCATGTCGTCATAAACACTCACTACCATTCTTCTCAAGATTAACACGGTCAGCTTCACATCGACCTCGTTCACTCACACATCAGCAGAGTTAACAATGAAGATATATGTCAGCTCACAAGGGCAAGTCAAACAAAGATGAAACCAAACAGTTTTGTAACTAGAAATAGAGCCAGATTAAGTTAACGGCCATCCAGAGACGGTTTTCCTGCTTACATCGAGCTTAACAAAATCCACCAAAACGATTTTTGAGCCATAATGGACGAAATCAGCCTTCGAGAACAAACATCAACCATTTCATTGCCAGAAAGGATGGTCGAGAGTTTAAAACATGAAATCACACGTATATGCAAGCCAAAGATATTTGAACCATGAAGGAAAGCAGATTCAAGGAACGAAATGCAAATTCGAAACCCGAATATAAACCCACAGCAGGAGCTTCTCTTTTTTTTTTATATACATATAATGTGGTTCATCCAGCAAAGTGTACAGGAAGTAAACTAAAGAAAAATGAGAGAAGAAACCGTTAATTCTTTTCTCATCTCCACATTATTCCCCAAATCCCCAAAATTGTTTGTGGGTTCAGGTTAAACCTCTCAAATGTAAGCACGAAAATCACAGAGATTCGAAAACGGCGGATGACAAGATACAGAGAGTCGGTATATTCTTCGGGACCAAATCCCGGTAAGCCGTGATCCTTCAATTTTTATTGAAAAAGAAGAACAAGTGGTGAAATACCAGAAACTGGTGGTAAACCCAGCAATAAGCAAGAACGGGATGACTTGTTCCAAAAAAAAAAAGCGGAAAACGAAGATGTGATACGAAGCAAGAGGGAAGAATGACACAACTACTTACTCCGCAGGTAGAATGAGAACCGGAATAGGGTTCGGGGTGGGATTTTCCGGCGAACGGGATGTTGAGCGTGAAGGTTTCGAATGAAAAGCGGGGGATTATGGGTTCTGAGAAAATTTCCGACGAAGGTGAGGGGTCGGTGGTGGTTGCTGGAGGAAGGAGGAGAGTCTCGCTTGAAAAACCCAGAATCGAATGTTCTAACCAGGAAAAACGTGGGTTTAGGCTTCCTGTCGGCTCACTCTTGGATCTGGATGAGTGCTTAGGGAAGATTGAAGGTGAAAAAAAAAAATGGGTGATCAAAAAAGAGGCGAGGCTCGGAGAAGAAAATGGCTCGGGGAGAAGATCTTGCGATCAGTTTTGCTTCTGGATCCATCGATTTGAAGGTGGAGTTGGGGGATGAGTTTTGAAAGTGAAGAAGAACGATCGGAGAAGAAAGTCCAGAGCACCCCAAAGAAAACGATGCTACTGTTCCTTTATAAAACGATGCTACTGTTCCTTTATAAATAGAAACTTAGGGTTTTTTTTAGTGGGCTTGAGCTTCTGTTTGGGCCTATTGGTCCAATGTTTGGAGCTGGAATGGGTTTAAGCGGCTGGGTTAGACCAGACTTCAGTCAAGTGTGGATTGGGTTTGTAAGATGAAAATGGGTGTGTAAATGAAAATAAAAATGCTAATGTTAATAGTAGAATAAAAGAAAAAACAGATAGATGAATAAATAAATAAATAGAATATAAACAAAAATAAGATAGTAAAATAAGTGAATAAACAAAGAAGGACGATTTTGAAACTGGACTGTCGTTGGAAACTCATTTTCAAAGAATTGTGTTTTTCTGAAATACTTTGAAAAACGATTTAAGAGTTTTGTCATGAAATGGTGGTTTCGTTTTGGCACGCACGTTAATACATTTTGAAAAAAAGAGAAAGGTGACGACCCTCTTGTTTTACTTATTATTTCGGAACTTGCTTTATGGGGTGAGAATTTTTGGTGTCTACAGATGGCTCCCCTTGATTCAATTCAGCAAGCCCTTGCATAATTGGATCAAGGTTGACGGGGCGCCAAAAATTCTCACTACGGTTTGTGATTTGATGGGATGCGATCGTGAGTGTATGAATGTGATTAAAAGTACGAGGACTTATGACGAGCCTCAGTTAGACCTCTTGACATCTAACTATAGGACTCATGACAAGCCTATAATGCAATTGAAAGTACGAGGACTTATGACGAGCCTCAACTAGACCTCTTGATATCTAGCCATAGGACTTATGACGAGCCTATGATACTAACAATGTTTTGGTTTAGAGTGCATGAGGACTTAGGAGTGCCTCAACTGGACCTCTTGATATCCAGCCCTAGGGCTTATGACGAGCCTAGAATGCAAGTTCGGTACCATACTAGTAGCGCAATAGCTGTCTAGCAGGTGTAAAACGAAAGGCGACCGTACTAGTAGCGCAATAGCTGTCTAGCAGGAGTAAAATGAAAAGTCGACCGCACTAGTAGCGCAATAGCTGTCTAGCGGGTGTAAAACGAAAAGTCGACCGCACTAGTAGCGCAATAGCTGCCTAACGGGTGTAAAACGAAAGGCGACCGTACTAGTAGCGCAATAGCTGTCTAGCAGGTGTAAAATGAGAAGTCGACCGCACTAGTAGCGCAATAGCTGCCTAGCGGGTGTAAAACGAAAGGCGACCGTACTAGTAGCGCAATAGCTGTCTAGCAGGTGTAAAATGAAAAGCGACCGTACTAGTAGCGCAATAGCTGTCTAGCAGGTGTAAAATGAGAAGTCGACCACACTAGTAGCGCAATAGCTGCCTAGCGAGTGTAAAACGAAAGGCGACTGTACTAGTAGCGCAATAGCTGTCTAGCAGGTGTAAAATGAAAAGTCGACCGTACTAGTAGCGCAATAGCTGTCTAGCAGGTGTAAAATGAAAATTTGACCGCACTAGTAGCGCAATAGCTGTCTAGCGGGTGTAAAACGAAAATTTGACCGCACTAGTAGCGCAATAGCTGTCTAGCGGGTGTAAAATGAAAAAAATCGACCGCGCTAGTAGCGCAATAGCTGCCTAGCGGGTGTGAAGATGCGTCAGACGGTGAGCAAATTTTGTGGGTATATGCAGATGATATGTGAGGTGATTAACCAATGTATTAATTGAATTAAACTCCCTGTTTGTGGATGTAGGTTTTTGTGTGAGCAGACGGCTCCAGAGTTGTTTGAAATTTTGAGATGACCTTGGCATGTGGTGATGGCTCCAGGATAGCTCGGGATGGCTCCGGGAAGGGCTACAAGATGGCTCTATTTGGTGATAGCGAGGAAGAAAGGGGCATTTTTCCTTTGAGGTGGTCGCACCCTGGGCGGGCTGCCTACGTACTCAATTTTGTATTGAGATCAGACCATACGTAGTTCAAAACTATGTAGGCAAGGCCCTGGTGACGAAATGGCTCCGATATGGATTTGAGGTGGCTCCCATATTGTTCTCGGACTGTTGGGATGACCCTTGTGTAGTTCCAAGGATGGTTTCAATGTCGGATGATGGCTCCCGCATGGCTCCTACTTGGCTTTGTGAATGGTGCCGACGAGGCTCGAGTATGACAGTGGATAACTCTGGGATGGTCTTCGTGTGGCTCCGGATAACTCTTGAATGGTTCAATGTAGCTTGGTGATAGCCCGGGATGGCTCCGAAAAGGCTAGATATAGCTCGATGATGGCCCGGGATGGCTCCGGTTGACATCAAAAATTACGCTTCAACAACTGTAACTGAAGTCGACTTTCAGCGAGACTAGGTGGAGTTCTTACCAGTAGGATGTCGGAAATGAAGTGGTTATGATGCATGCAAATACTAAATGCTAGAAGAGATGCAAAATGCATATGCATTTTTTGGAGAGAAGGTATGGCCTTATCTCTATTAATATGAGGTTTACGAATATAAGACATCTTCAGTTTGATCTTGAGTGATTATTGAGCTGGAATACGTGAATCACTTTCTCATGGAGGGGTATGGGTCAATCTCTCGTGAGTATGGCCGTGTATGCTATTGGTGTGATGATGCTCTTGATGCTTAGAGCAGTATTTTCCTGAGAATTTCCTTTTTTGAGGTTATGGACTTTCCGTTCCTCACAAATTGCTCTCCTGCAATGGGGTAGGCTGATTATGATTTGGTGGTTTAGTCGAAGAGTCACTCGCACTCTAAAGACCTTGTGAAGTAAGGTCGCACTCATTCACTCATAGTCCCTGTATTGTGAGGTGGGACATGTTGATAACAAGCACGAAGCTTATGATTCATGTTTCAGATCTGATACTTTCAGTTAACGCTCACCAACTAACGAGTCAGAGGTCTTTCATTGGGTTATAACGGGGTTAAGAGGTATGATGTATGTCACATGGGACTGGAGGATTTATTTGGTAATTGTGGAGTTTTTGTGCAACAGAGGATAGTTTCACCTTCCATGGGTGGAATGATTAGACCGGTTTTGATAACCTTTTGATTTCTTCGGGACATTGGTCCTTCTGATTTGGATTTCTCCTTTGCCTCTTCTGGTGTTTGATTTGAACTTTCTTCTCATTTTGTTTTTGAAATTGCATTTGGCTCATCAACTTTCTCAAGCATTCTGCTTGTATTTTGGCTTTCAGCCTTGAAGTTGCATTGACTTGTTGATATTTTGAACATTTTGGCGTTTTTTTTTTGGAATTTTGCTTTGGAGTTGCATTGACCCATTGGTTTCTTCGAACATTTCATTTGTTGTTTTTTGTGAATGATGTGGGGAGGGGTCATGGCTCCGGCTCCTTCGAGATCCTCTATTGCACGGGTAAGTGTGTATATGGGGGTGACATATTGTGGAGTTTTTTTTTTGAAGAAAGAGTTTTCATGAAAGGCTCAGCGGGGCTCACTAAGGGATTATGTACAGGGCAGTCATCGCTTTTTGGTTTTGTGGAGATTTTTATTCCTAAGTGCCTCGTCATCCTCATTAGTCAATGATTGTTTTCTTACTATTTCTCGGATCTTTGCATGAATCACAGTTCGTGTTTTGCTATCAACATTGATCTCACTCTAAATTATGCCTCTCCATGTGCTGAAGGAAAGCACAAGTCGCTCATGGTTTTACCTCGATTGGCTCTCTCTACCTTCCTTCGTCGCTCAGTGGATTGTCCAAAAACGCTCACTTGAAATTCAAGAGAAAATATCGCTCTTTGCACACTAACTCACTTGATTGTGGTGCTGATTTTGATTAGACCCTTATGTTCATCGACGGGTCGAGAGTTTAGTAGTTCACGCACTCTGTTCAATCAATCTCTCAAGATTTTTGCCAAAGATGTTGTTTCGATACGGGAGTATGAAGATGCAACTATCTACAATGCATTATCTTGTGGTAATATGGAATTACTACGTATATATGATGCATGATGTATTGACAATGAAAATGATTGAATTTTGGATTTTGGTTGAATGTTTTTGTTCTGGATGCAATGCATGAATGATAAGATTACACCTAGTCTCGCTTGCGTCGGTTCTGGTTGAGGATCCACGAAGTTCACCTCGCCACCAATGGCTCTTTAGATGGTCAGTTACTAAGTGGGTCCTGGAAGAAATATGATCCCACATGTTTTAGCTGTTATTCGAACCTTGACCGCTTAAGGAGTGGTAATTCCTACATTGCA
>CM041776.1:411422320-411549681 GCA_023374045.1 Limonium bicolor | reverse complement strand
TTATTGTGGACTTTTGAACACCATTGTTGCTCTTCGTGGGTTTGGAAGTTCTGTTGTTTGACCGAGGTACAATCACTAGTGTTTGGACATGGACTAAGACTTGCAATGTGGGCTGTTTGAAAGGATTTTGGGTCCGCTGAGTTTACAAACAGATTGTTGCAAATCATGATTGCTTATGGGTTTGGAAATTCTATTTGGCAGCTTCTATTCTATGAGTTACTATGATTCAGCTGTATACCATGGTGGCATTGTCACCCATCCCCTTTTGCGCATTCCTTTTGGCTGGAAAATTGCATTACCATTTTGACCCTTTTATGCTGTTTGTCTAATCGGTTTGCTTATTACCTCTGGTTTCATGTTTCGACCGAGGTACATGTGCAATCAACTGGATGTGGGCTGCTTTCTGCTCCGCTTGGGCTGCGCTGTGCTTTGCAGGACTTCTGCATTTTTGTTACGATGCGCTTTGGGCTTGATGCTTCCTCTTTATGGGTTTGGAAATTCCGTGATTCAACTGCCTTTGATTCTTAATTACCCCTTGCTCATTGCTTATTGATGTTTTAAGCCCTAGATGGCCCCTTAGGTCACCCCTTTTCTGTTGATCAAAGTTTTGGAAGGTACCCCACAGCTAGCTTATTTCTGATTGCTTTGTGGGGGAACACTACCATCCAAAACTTTGAAAATTCTTTTAAGCCTTGAAGGTACCCCACAGCTAGCTTATTTCTGATTTGCTTTGTGGGGAAAATACCTTCCAAACTTTTAAAGCCTATCCCAAACCATCCTTAATTTCATTAAAAAACTTTACCAAAAAAAACACACAATGAATAGATTCAAATCCAAATTCAACTTGAAGTTCCATTTCACCTTCAACCCAAATAAAGTCCAACATCCAAAAAAGCCCGAGGTCAAGATTGGGCCCAAAAATCAAGTCAGGCCCAACATTCAAATTCAAATGCCCACTCGGCCCAATCAAAAATCCATTTCAGCCCAAATCAATAAGGCCCATATGGTGCAAAATCCTAAAGCCCATTTCGACCCACACTTCCAAGGCCCGTCTGGCCTAATTCTTTAGACCCATTTCGACTCACAACCCAATTATCCCAAGGCCCAAATCACGATTGGCCCAAGTTCAATCCAGTCCAGCTTTGACCTCCATGTTGACCCCTAATTTTGACCTCCAACTTTGACCCCTCTTTGACTTTGACCTAACTTTGATTTGGTCCAACTTTGACCAATCTGAACTTTGACCAATTCGAACTTTGACTTTGACCTAATCCAACTTTGACCCGGTCTAACTTTGACCCGTTCGTTTTTCAACCCCACCCGAATTCAAATCGATCCAATTCAAACCCAACTCATTTCAATTCAGTCCAATTCCATTCAACTCGAATTCAATTCATCCAATTCAGACTCAACTTGTAAATTCTGTTCAAATTTCAAACTCAAAAATCTCTCTCCTCAGATTTCAACAATCATTTTATTCAAACTTCATCAAGTTTTCAAAAGAAACCATTTTGTGGAATTTTAAAGGAAAAACTCTTCTCACATCACAGAAAACTTTTCTCAAAATACAGAAAGTTCTTCTCACATATACAGAAAGTTTTCTCCTAAAAACATTCTCAAAATCAGAGTTTCTTTATCGAGAATTCCGAACAACATCAAAAGTTTTCCACTCAGTTTTTAAACTCAATCTAAGCCGTTTTTGGGGAACAGGGGATGTCTAACACCTTCAAAGAACGTTTTCTTCCTAGCTAGACATCACTTGTCTCTCTTCTAAAATAAAAATCCGAGGCGGGGCACTGGGGTCGTAACCTCCCTTGTCGCAGTCTGGATCTCTTTAGGCGGGGCATTAGGGTGACAAACCTCCCCTGATTGCAGCCTAGATTTTTACAAGGCGGGGTGCTAGGGATGTGACGACCTTCCTAGTTGCAGCCGGGATTTTAGAATCGTCTAACTTCCTTCCACTCGATTTCAATGTTTTCGTTTTTAAACGTTTTTAAAAACACGGGAGTTAGAGACGTTATTAGGGTTCGACCGAGAACATCTCATTCATGGTGTTTCTCTCTAAATCCTATTTTCGACATAAATACATTGCCCCATCTTTCGAGCCTCGGCACTTACCATTAATTAAGTGTCGTGTTCGAGGGGACATAGGGTAATCCCTCGGGATTATCCGCCCTTTTACAACAAAATGATTTTCGGTTTTAAAAACTTTAAGAGAGACAATTTTGACAATCATTCCTCCAAACAACTCAACCCATCATCATCTCATTTCAAATCCGAAATATCCCAAACCTCAACTCTTTTCGAACCTCGAACCCAAAAACCCAGGATCTCCCCAAATTCCAATTGCCTCACATACTCAAGTCATCATTCAAACTCCAATTCACCTTAACTCAAATCATCTTGCAAATTCTAGCTTCTCTCAAGCTTCCAAAGTCTCATAGCCCAAGCGCCTCACAGACTCGAACACTTCAATCTCTCCACCATTTTAAGATTCAAAGGTCTCACAGGCCCGTGCGCCTCATAGGCTTCGATATCTCTTTTCACCAAACGTCTCACAAGACCCGAGCGTCTCACAGACTAGCATCCAAACCTGAAACTTTCGAAACTTCGAACCTTCTAAATCTCGAACACCTCAAGTATCTTCAAGCTCCACAAACATCAAAACTTCCAAAACCCAAAACTGTGAACTACGTAAGGTCTGATCTCAACAGGGAGTTGAGTACGTAGGCAGCCCATCTAGGGTGCGACCCCATTCCAATCCAAAAAACCTCTTTCCAACTCCAAGGTGATATTCATGTCTTTCAAACATTCAAATTCCTCTGACTCCCGACTTCTTCAACTCTCAAAATATCAGACTCCTAATCTTTCATTCTACTCATTCAAATTCATCAATTCTTCTTCCTGGCGCTAGCTTGGCAGAAAAGCTCGCCTCATCCACTCTCTTTCTCTCCTCCTGTCCTAATCCTATCCTTTGGCTTTAACTGAATCTCTCTAATAAGGTTTTGAAAGAAGGCAATCCCGACAATTGGAGACCGAGGTTTCCTCGGGCACCAATCCGAAGTCGTGGTCGTTGCCACTTCTGAGGGGTGTAACCCAGTGCGAAACCTCAACACAGAATCTCTGACATGACAGATAAGTCCTATCCATAGGCAACAATCTCAGAGTCAACTAACGTTTCTAAGAACCCTTCTCATCCCTTCCTAGTTCCTTAGGTCAAACTAGGTGCGACTCTAGTCAATTTCCGCCCTTAGGGCATAAGTCCGCGTGGAGCCCATCGAGAGCGGGTGTAGTGCTCACTAGCATTCCCCTTATGCTTTCTGGGAAAGACGGACGATAATAGGTATTTGAGGGATGCCGGATAACGGGTTTTCACCCTCCACAGAATGGCATTTTCTAGGATCTCGGCTTTTCTGTCAGATCATATTTATATAGACCCCCCCTCATACCGAAAATCACCTCCACAGTTAGGCAGTTCCTCCTATTATGACCCGTTTGTAACAATGTCGACAACGTCTACGTTCTGTAGTCGTTTCATTTTCATCCATTTCATTTTGAAGCCTAGAATACCTAGGTCTTCCCCTGCCAGTCGAATGGCATCCGGTGTGGTACCACCTTAACCCCTGTATATGCTAGCCAGTTTTCTACATTACCCAGCGGTGTAAAAGGATTACCACCATATGCCTCGATCATTGTATCCAGCTTGTACACGGGTGCGGTGCACGTAATCCCACAACATACCGGTTCTTCAACACACGGTCATGGCATGAGAGCATGGGTATTTGAACGCTTGCCACTCCCCACACTCACAACTCATATCATCGAAGTCAGTCGACCTTGTACTTCCCTTGTTCCTCCTCATAGCCACTGAGCCAAATCTTCAACCTCGTACACTGGGTCGATCTCATTGTAGCGGGTAACATTGTGACTGTGAGACAGTCTACGGTTTTCTTCAATCTTGGAAGTCGCAAGATCTGTAACAATGTGAAACCCGCTATTTGCTGGGCGTAGTATGTGGTCCAAGGTTGTCGTTAAAATAAGTTACCAACTTGTACAGTGTGCTGGTAACAATGGCGGTGATGGGTAGAGTACGGACACTCTTTAGCACTCCATTGATGCATTCGACCAGATTGGTTGTCATGTGCCCACCTCCTCCCTTCATCATATGCCCTAGACCACTTCTCAAATGGTAGGTCATTGAAGAATAGCTCAATGTCGGTGTTCTGGGATAGAAGGTGATTATATCTTCTCTGGACATGATGCCTTCTAAATTCGTACGCTAAATACATGATAATAAGTCAATGTTAAACATTGAAAATACTCAATTTAATTATTGAAGTACATTAATTGAAAAATTAAGATACCTGTGTTGATCAGATACTTCTTCAACCTTTTGTTGTGGAACCTTGAGTTAAAATTCGATGCAATATGTCTTATGCATTAGAAATGGTGAGCCATTGGGGGTCTCCATAAATTGTCTGACTCCACGATGCTTATTATAGCAGGTGCACGATCTGTAATTATTGACACTCGTTCCTTTGACCGATGACATGCAACCTTACCTTGTCGAGGAAGTACTTCCAAGAATCCAAATCTTCAGACTCAACTATAGCGAATGCAACAGGTATAATTTTGTTGTTTCCATCTTGTGCTGCCGCTATCAAAAGCTTACCTTTGAACTTACCATATAGATGTGTACCATCTATCTACATCATGGGTTGAAGTGCTTGAATGCTAAGATGTATGG
Organism: Limonium bicolor; assembly: GCA_023374045.1. Classification (NCBI taxonomy): domain Eukaryota; kingdom Viridiplantae; phylum Streptophyta; class Magnoliopsida; order Caryophyllales; family Plumbaginaceae; genus Limonium; species Limonium bicolor. The sequence continues at coordinate 411,544,934 of CM041776.1, read as the reverse complement.
TCCGAACGCCCCAGAAGCATCATTGGAAGAATTTGACTTGCGTTGTTTGAGTGTCATCTTCATAACTGGAACTGATTTCAGATTATAACACCGATCCAGGTATTTTATGTTTATTGCCATGAACAACCTTGGTAGTTGGGCATATGATTCAACCAAATCCCCGTACATCTTTCCTATTGCTTCACACCTCGCCAACCAAGCTTTTCTGTATGAAACGGTCCTATTGTACTGGCCACGAACTTGTTCTATTACATCTAGAACACTCATGCCCGGGTTACGGCTGATATGGGGTAGAATGGCCTTCGCAATGAAATGATAATTCATTTGTCGGTGATCTTGTCCGTCAGTTTGAGGAGTGCAGGAGTGTGGCCTCTGTCTTGTTACCAATATGGCCTGTCTTCTTGCCTCGCGTGTGTACCACCTTAAGCTGTGTCTAAAATACCACTGCATATACTCAGAGGCAGCGGTCAATGGAACTGCCAACGGGTAATCTTTGAGCCTTATCCGCCTGTAAATTCAGTCATTCCATAGCTCGATGTATATTGCGTTGACATTGCCCCAGTCCACCTCCACTCGACCGGTTCGTTTTTGATTGTGTAACTTATCACAATCCAATGGCAATGCTGGTATGGGCTGATCACGACCAAACTGTCTCATAACGCGATCCGGTTGATGCCCCTCAACTATTTTGTTAGGATCAATAGCACAACTACAACAGCTGTGTCAAGTGGGGCATCACCATACGGTTGTCAGACCCACTGAAAAATTAAATCATATTACATATTCAATGTCCATGGTAGCAGGAAATAATAATGTGTATGTTTTTTCCTAATACAATAGTACTTACGTGATCTGTAGTGGGTGGAAACGGGATAGAATCAAGGATGGCACGAGCGTCCGGTAATTTACTTTTCTTCACACTTGGATTATCCCAACTACAAGTGAACAAATAAAGAGGTTATTCGAACATAATGATAAAAGGTGCATTGCAATTATTAAATAAATTTGATATATTATTCTTCACACTTACGAGTAACCGATGATGGCATTTGTTCCAATATACTGTCTTGGAACTCTAAAAAAAGCAGGGAGTCTGGCATACACCCACACTGTAATTAACTTCGTGGTTGCAGTAATAGCCGTTGACTCAAACTGGGTGGCATTGCACAAGCCACGGTAGGTGTGGGCTAAAACTGCTGAACCCCAACTGTATTGCCCACACTCAGAAAAATCCCTCATTAATTCTAAATAGCCACAGTCAATGGTACGACTGTCATAACTTGGTAGTAACATTCCACCTATAATCCGCATGATCCATGCTCTTGCATGACGCTGGTGGATGATATCTGGTTTTTGATTAAATGCACTTTCTTCCTCATTTTTTATCGGAAATTTTTCCTGCAACCAAATCAATGACACTTTGTAACCTCTAATTGAATCGGGGCGGGTCTTTGGTCCAACATTTCTTCACACAAATCTGCCACATCCTGATTCATACGAACAACAAAGGCATCTCCTTCCACCTTCAGCCCAAGTATATGATGCACATTCTCTAGAGTAATCGTTGCCTCACCAAAAGGCAACATGAAGGTGTGGGTCTCAGGCCTCCACCTTTCAACGAGTGCGCTGATGATCGCTTGATCACCCTTGATTCTATAAAGTACAGATCCCATAAAACCAGCCTTGCTGATGTACTCGCGAAGGGCATGGTGTGGAAGCTCAACTTCCAGGTTGCGAGAGCGCAACTTTCTGTTGACGTATTTTGGGTTACGCATTGCCTACATAGCATGGGCACAAAATTAAATGTTATGATGAAAATACATAATGAACACAATGTAATAAGATTAACGTCTTTTCACTGTACCCGATCATCTGAAAAAAAAGTGCTGCAGAATATAAGTGGACTGGTACGTGAATAATTCATTGTCCTCGGGTCACACCTCGGCTGGTTGACGCTGGAATTGCTGGGCCATCTACATAAACAATAGGGCATAGAGAAAATTATAGAGATAACAAGTGGTAAATTGTAATATATATGTTTTAGGAATTCAAAGAGCTTGGTTGTAATTAAATTAACCATTCACATCTCATTGTTTTTGAAATAAGTAAGAGTAACAAACCTTCACTAGGGGGTACGGATTAGGGCACAATCAAAGACCTAAATTGTGAAAAAAATTAATTAACATTGTAAAAACATTTATATAATTAATTAAGGCATAAAACCACCAAATTGGTGATTTTGTAACTCATAAAAAATGCTAAATTTAATTACGAATTTAAATGGGCTTAGTGGGCATTATAAATGTAAAAAAAATTGATTAACATTGTAACACATTAATATAATTAATTAAGGCATAAACCACCAAAATTGGTGATTTTGTACTCATAAAAATGGTAAATTTAATTACGAATTTAAATGGGGTTAGTGGGCATTTTAATGTAAAAAAAATTGCATAACATTATAACAACAATAGTATAATTAATTAAGGCATAAAACCACCAAAATTGGTGATTTTGTAACTCATAAAAATGGGTAAATTTAATTACGAATTTAAATGGGGTTAGTGGGCATTATAAATGTAAAAAAAATTGCATAACATTATAACAACAATAGCATATTAATTAAGGCATAAAACCACCAAAATTGGTGATTTTGTAACTCATAAAAATTGGTAAATTTAATTACGAATTTAAAAGGGGTTAGTGGCATTATAATGTAAAAAAAATTGCATGACATTATAACAACAATAGTATAATTAATTAAGGCATAAAACCCCAAAATTGGTGATTTTATAACTCATAAAAAATGGTAAATTTAATACAAATTTAAATGGGGTTAGTGGGCATTATAAATGTAAAAAAAAGTGCATAACATTATATGTAACACCCCTACCGCTAATACCGTCATTACCGTCCAATCTCCTTATACAACCCAGATTCACGCAGCGGATACTTACATACTCAACGGTGGGTGATACAATGCCGTTAGCCACCCATGTGACTAACAGGGCTACTACTACATACATCAGCATTGGTCTGATGGACCGGAATATCCGAGTACTACATACTTACAATACATACTCCACTTACCAAATCAAATACCAGAACTTCCCATTCATTACAATACTCCATAAGTTCAATACAATGTAATACACCGAGTTTACTAAGATCCTTTATACAAGTAGAATACCTCTTTCAATTCCATACATACTCATTAAGAGTCTAACTACTACCCATTCCTCACAAACTACTTACTTCCTAGGTATAAGGGGTGTGCTACTTAGTACACCTCTACATTCTACTACTAACTATCCAAATGTAGTCACCGGTCTCGTGCCATGACCATATCCTCTTCGGGTACCTGCACACTAAAAACGTTCCCCGAGGGGGTCAGCTTTCGCTGAGCATGATAACCGCATACCCCGCGTACTAGTGAGGGTACGCCGACCACTTGGTCGAATACATGCGGTTGATTTCATTCAAACATACATGCATACATGCTCTTATACATAACATTACAATCCATTACGCAAAGAATACATACATACACTTCATTACATGCTCTTCAATGCATACATGGTAACTCATACAAGCCATCAGATACATTATTACCTCCCGAGACCCGCAATACACAATACATATACAATACATACGCAATACATACACTATACACCATCCTTGTTAGCTCATGTTGGTCCACCCGGGTTAATCGGGTGGAAATTACTCTTTTACTCGTTCCACAGTACTTACGCATACATACTCATACTCATACATACTTACTTACTTACTCTTACTCATGTTAAGTCGTCGGGACCTCCGGCCCGGGGACTACTCCGTCCCACCACCAGGATTTACTTGGTTCACCAATCCAGGATGCTACCCATTTAAGGGATTTGGGCCGTGGACTAGTTTAAGAACCAGGAATCGGATCCAACCTCTTGTGTCTCCTCATCCTCACGCGTGGCCGAAGCTATATCAGACTTCTACTCATTCCAATTTATTCCTTACTTATGTTAGGAGTTAGGTAGTTAGGAATTAGTAGAAGTCATTCATTCAAGCCACATGCACAATACACTGCTCATATACACATCCATACAAAATACAAACCATATATAAGTACACTACGAAATACAATACACTTCATCATCATTCATACGTTTCATGAATTACACAAAATATTGTTCAAGACAATTATCAAGAACAATATAAACAAGCACAAGTAAGTGCAATATAGTCCGATTCATGCATTTATCTTATTAGGTGATCAAATAAGCACACAAATCGGGGTAACCAGATTAGGATACAGGGCATGAAGAAATCATACCGTTCACCGTCGTACTTGTATCCCAACGTTTCCTCCGGTGTTCACAAATCAAATCCTATGATATACATACAACCGAGTAGTTAATCTAACTATTATTAACCAAACTTGATTACTCTTTCGTTTCCTAACTCATACTTACTATACCTTTACACTTCTTATACTTACATATGGTTTACTTACTCTTTATTATTTTCAACACTTGTTTATACTTTTAATGACCTTTAAACATCCTTAATTAAGTCCTAATCATCTTATACTATCATTACCATTCACTCCCATACCTTATTACCCATTTAACGTACCTATCTTACAAATTTTGGGTGGTCCGGGACCTTGTCCAGGTCTTAAGTCCCGGACCACCATAGAATACAAGTCTCGGCCCTTTTTGCTAGTATGGTCCGGGACCTTGTGCTCAGGTAAGTCCCGGACCAGGGTGGTATGGCAGTCTCGAACAGATTTTGCTAACGGTCCGGGACTTAATGCAAGACTTAAGTCCCGGACCCTGCTACCAGTTTACAGTTTTCTACGGTTTTCTTCTGTCTGTTACAATCCAAACTTTGCCCAATTAATTCCCCATTGTTCCTACACTTAATCCCACATGTTTTAGCACCTAATTAGTCACCTAAACATGTTTAAATCCATTACTAACTCATTACTCCTTTCCATACTAATTCTCACACCAATTCTCCACATTTACCTTTCAACACTTACAATGTTCTTCTAAGTTGCATTTTGCTACAGATTTAAACTTTCACCTTCTACATCTTTAGCTCCCTCTTATAATGTCATTTCTAGAGTTTACAATACACTAGTTATCTCTCCAAACCTACCAACCAAACAGCTCTAACAAAAATCTGTTACAAGTCCATGGTTTCACCTAGTTTCTAGTTTTTCTTAAGTGTTCAAGTTCTAGATAAATTTTGCCATAGTCTCCCCTATATTTTTACACTCTCACCACATATTCTAGTCCACAATTCAACACTTACTTCCCCTGTTTCAATAGACATCAATATACAAGCTTTCATACACAATTTCCAAACACTAAACACTACTAAAAATTCCTGCACTCTACATTACTTCACCATCTAGTTTGTAACAGTTTTAATGTGTCTTTTAAGGGTTAAAACATTTATATTCTCCTACACATTACACTACTACACAATACCATTTTCATTACTAATTTCAACTTCTAAAACCTGTTACATACATACATATACAAGGCTACACAAATGAGTATAATTTACCTGCCTCTCTTCTAGATTTCTCTTTCTCCTTCTTGCTTCTTCCTTCTCTCTTTCTTTTCTTTCCCACCGGTTTTGATAACTCAAATCCTCTAACACTACAACCATTTACATATACATTTCAATACACCATTTTAATACTAAAACTAACTTAAACATTATTTGAGTTCTAGTGCACATTCTAGGGTTTAGAAGTTCCATTACCTTGCAAAGGTGCAAATGAAGCTTGGAGTGGCTCAAGAACAAAATTTCCAACTCCACCAACAAGCCAAAATCGGCTGAGTACAAAGGGACAACAAGAGCTTAGTTTCTAAATTTCGTTTTCCCCTTAAGAGTTAGAAAAAGATGGAGTTTCAAGAAGATTTTTACCTTAGAAGAACAAGGAGAAGAAGGTGGTGCTAATGGTAGTCTTGAAGCTCCAAATGGGGTATACCCATAATAACGAAAGTTCTCCTTTTCGATTTTTGAAAAGAAAGAAATGTTCCTCTTGATGAGAGGAATCCAATGGTGTAGTTTTTGTAATTTTTGGAGAAGGTTCAAGAGGGTTACAAGAGGAGAGAAGAGAGTTTTGTGTGGTTTGTTTACTCCTCCATGGCTGTCGCCTGCTAGGGGAGAAGAAGGGAATCAGAGAAAAGAGAGGGAGTGGGTACATGAGTGTTGTGAGGAGAATGAGAGATAGGAGAGAGAATAAAGGTGAGTGTTTACTTTATGCATTTTTATTGTATTTGTCTTTTGTGAGTAAAAGGAATAAAGAGAGGGTGTGGGGGATAAAAAATCGGACACACCCAGCCCCCATGTGGGTTTTGAAATTCTTTTTACATTATTGGACACATAAGTTTTCGTTATTTATGTTTCTACCCCACATCTTCCCGTTTTTGACAGTTTTTACTAATTTCTCATTTTATTGATTTTATTGGTTCTAAAGCTTCACTAATTTTTATTATGACTATTTAGTTGACCAAAATGGTTACGAGTCTATTTGACCCGCTTAAAGACGCGTTTTCTCGGTTACCTCGAAAAACACGCTTTAATGTTCATTAGTGTTTTTAATCCATTTTAAGGATCCGTTTTCTTCGGGATTTGTTCCCTAATATTTATTTAGACTTAATTAAGCCTTTAGAATCCTTACAATACGCTAACCGAGGTTTCATACCTCCTATGGTTATTTAACGCTTATTTAGCGTTTTACGCTTTTAAGCGTTTCTTATTTCTTTTGGATTTATTTTTCCTTACCAATATTACTTAAGCATTATTAGGCTCTTAAATACCTATTAGGATAATTTAATCGCCATATTTAAGGTCGGGGTATTTCATTATAACAACAAAGCATAATTAATTAAGGCATAAAACCACCAAAATTGGTGATTTTGTAACTCATAAAAAAAGGGTAAATTTAATTACGAACTTAAATGGGGTTAGTGGGCATTATAAATGTAAAAAAATTGCATAACATTATAACAACAATAGTATAATTAATTAAGGCATAAAACCACCAAAATTGGTGATTTTGTAACTCATAAAAATGGGTAAATTTAATTACGAATTTAAATGGGGTAGTGGGCATTATAAATGTAAAATAATTGCATAACATTATAACAACAATAGCATAATTAATTAAGGCATAAAACCACCAAAATTGGTGATTTTGTAACTCAAAAAAAGGGTATATTTAATTACGAATTTAAATGGGGTTAGTGGGCATTATAAATGTAAAAAAAATTGCATAACATTATAACAACAATATAATTAATTAAGGCATAAAACCACCAAAATTGGTGATTTTGTAACTCATAAAAAAGGGTAAATTTAATTACGAATTTAAATGGGGTTAGTGGGCATTATAAATGTAAAAAAAAATTGCATAACAATATAACAACAATAGTATAATTAATTAAGGCATAAAACCACCAAATTGGTGATTTTGTAACTCATAAAAATGGGTAAATTTAATTACGAATTTAAATGGGGTTAGTGGGCATTATAAATGTAAAAACAAATTGCATAACATTATAACAACAATAGTATAATTAATTAAGGCATAAACCACAAAATTGGTGATTTTGTAACTCATAAAAAAAGGGTAAATTTAATTACGAATTTAAATAGGGTTAGAGGGCATTATAAATGTAAAAAAAAATGCATAACATTATAACAACAATAACATAATTAATTAAGCTGGGTTGTTATTCGCAGTACAATATTACTAATCACCGCAGTACAATTTTTTTTAAATCATTTTAGTGTTTTAAATATGTAGTGATATCATGTCATAATTTTTGGTTTTTTAAAAAATCATTTCATCATCGTGAACCGTAAAAAATGTTCTCGTTGTATTAGAAGATGTTAAACCCGTTTATTGCGTTCGAATGTTATAATTGGAACTTGACATTGGTAAACGACGTTTTACGTTACGTTTGATTAAATTATAGACATTGTTACAGTTTCAGAAACGTTGTACTGAAAACGTAGTTGAAAATCCCAGGTTTGGGTAAAAAACGGTCTCATTGTAGTAAAAGTCGTTAAACCGTTTTGTTGCGTTTGGATGTTATAATTGTTATTTTATGTTACGATATTGATGTTTTCTTGTATTTACTATGAAACGACGTTAATATGTTGAAAACGAGTCAAAACGAGTGTTTTTTACAAAAATGCTCCAAAACGCGCACGTTATATATAAACGGGACGTGTCTCGTACCTTCATTTATCACCCACGCACTATCTCTCCTCCATACTACCTCGCCGGAATCCTCTCTTCCTGATCGCCAAAGCCGCTGCCGGACCGCCACCGGACCACCACCGGACCACTGCCGAAAATTTTTTCCGGTGAGTTTTTTTTTGCAAGTTATAGATCTTGATGTTGTGAATTCAATTTGTTGTTAGAATTTTGAAAGACTCATTAAATTTGCCTAGATCTACAAAATAAAAATCTGAAAAAAACCTTAAAACTCCATTAATGGAGTTTCAGTCACCCTTCCCACCGACACTAGTGTAGTCGGCTTGCCCCTGCTACTGAAACGAACAGAACGAACTCGCCTCAGCCAGTGACACGAGCTGGGCTGGTTCACCTCGCCTCCTGAGGCGACTTAGAGCTGCGCGCCCTTGCTGTCGACACGCGAAGATTGAGCTCGCCTCGACCACATAGATGACGGCGCCTTGCCCCGTCTGAAGACGCGAGACATGTGCACTCGCCCCGGATGAAGAAACGGAAACACCCAGCTCGCCCCAGATATTGACACGAACTGGGTGAACTCACCCTGGCGGCGGTGGTTTCTGTTCGCTACTCGCCCCAGATATTGACACGAACTGGATGAACTCACCCTGGCGGCGGTGGTTTCTGTTCGCTACTCGCCCCAGATATTGACACGAACTGGGTGAACTCACCCTGGCGGTGGTGGTTTCTGTTCGCTACTCACCCTTGCGCTTGACACGAGCCAGTGACCGTGAATGAGCCATATATGCCAGAGCGTTGTCTTCGCCAATTCGGGTACATTCAGTGTATCCCACCTCCCCCTATTAGACCGAACAATAGATCCGAAAAAAAGAGGGAGAAAAAAGGAAGCCCTATAGATGTGTGTACCCCACCATGTATAGTGTGTGGGACACCACACGTGAGTATGGACCTGCTCCGGGGTTCACTAAGACACGGGCGGCCGTATATGCATGTGACGGAGATCATCTGGATTGGTACGTCAAACACACCCATCTGAAGATCATGAATCCTGACATATACGAAAACACCTTCGTTCATCGGTCGGATCTCGCTATAGTAAGTTGATGTCTTCCTTGTATAATTTCAGTTGATTATAACATTTTATGAATGCTATACTAACTTTATAATATTATGTTATAGCTCATGCATGAGGCAACTGAGGCTGGTAGGCCTTTATTACCTGGAAATCGTAGCTGGGACGGCGTTGCTACCATTAGAAGATGCCGCACGAGGAACAGAGGCAAACTGAACAGGGGTTAGATGAGGTTCTCAGTACCTTGACTATACGAGATTCGTACTATCACCAGTATGGAGGGGCATAGTTTAGGATTTTATGTTTTTTGTTGTTTTAAGATACAGTATGGATGTAGTTATTTTCTAGTGGACTTGGTGATTGTTACCGTATTGCTGAAATTGCTGGTGATCACCTTCTGGTTCATTTTGTGGAGGTTCTTAGAACCGGGGAAGAGAAGAAAAACAGGGGAGACTATGCCAAAAAATTTCTAGATATGCACTGTTTCTTTGCTCTTCATTGCTCCTAAATGTTAAGTCTTCTGTCTAATTCCTCACACATGAAGATACTGAGCAACAACCACCTGTAAAGCATTGACTTCATCTTCATGAGCTCGGAAGTTAGGCTCACCTGATCGTGAACTCTTTATTTCCTCAATCTTCCTTAGTACCTTCTTCAGCATTGCTGAAGACAATCCTGCAGATAAGTTAGAAAGCAAGAATGAAACCATTGGGAAAAAAAAGGTAACAAAGGGCATGGCAGAAAGAGTAGCACCATAACTCACCGAGGACATGACACTTATTCCATCAGATACATCTGGAATGGATAAGCAGTTTGGTGGACCAGCATTACATGTAAAGACACAGTCAATATTAGACATGATCACACAAACCACCATGTAAGACTATACAAAGTACGAAATGGCATTTCAATTTTATGGGGAATACAAGTATGTGCCTTCTTACATGGCTATTTAGCTTCAGCATTACATGTAAAGGACATAGTCAATATTAGACATGATCACACACAACCACCATGTAAGACTATACAAGGTACGAAATGACATTTCACAAATTTATGGGGAATACATGTAAGGACACAGTCACTATTAGCTTCAGCATCAACTTTAAGGACAGAGTCACTATCAGACACAAGCACAATTTAAGCAAAAATCTGGAGCTTGTGCTTTCTCTATAAAAGGAGTAGAGTTGCTACTGATTCTTTACAATTCATATTTTCACACCACCAACTCCTTCAAATTCACAACCCATTCACATTATCATGAGTCACTCATCAAATTCTGAAAACACTTCTAATATCATATGGGAGCATGAATTCCTTTCCGATACAGAAGAGAGAGATGTTTCAATGGTGGATAATGAATCAAACCACAACCAGGAACTCCACAACCAAGAAGAATCTACTGGAATTAATGACTGGGTGGGGGTGTATGACAGTTCAATCTTGTGGGAAGCAGAATCACTTCTAGATTCATATGAAGACAACAGTGATTTTTCAATGGAGTCAGTTGCAAGCAATGAAGTGCATGATAATTCCATTTTGTTAGAACTCGAATCACTCTCTAATTCATATGAAGGTGAGAGTGATGAGTCAGTTGGTAGTAATGATGATTGATAATATCAATTATGTTATAACTCGTTGTAACTTAGTTTTTCTGTTACTTTGTTGTTGTAACTTAGTTTTTCTTTAACTTGTTGTTGTAACTTAGTTTTTCTTTAACTTTGTTGTTGTAACTTAGTTTTCTTTAACCTAGTTGTTGTAACTTTGTTTTTCTTTAACTTAGTTGTTATAACTTAGTTGTTCCAACTTTGTTGTTTTACTCATTGTGACTGAAATTTGGTCATTCAATTCTCATTTGTTTCAGAAAAAAATGTCTCCCCACAACATTCCAACTTATTCAACTAAGTTTGGTGAAAAAAATCTTGTACTGCAAATAGTAAAGTTTTTGCTAATCATCGCAGTACAAATTAAATTTAAATCATATTAATAGTGTAACACATAAAAATGTAATCCAACACTTTTTAAAAAAACAAAAAGATTCTAGTATTGATCACAACAAAAAAGTAACTAGCAAAATTCGGTACTAATCAACTACAAACTTCTTGGGTTAAATTACTTTCAGATATAATTTTTTGAAAAAAAACACATGACACATCATTACATGGTTACAACGTTAATATGATTTTAAAAAATTTGTACTGCGGTGATTAGTAATTTTGTACTGCGAATAGCAACCCCGGTTAGTGGGCATTATAAATGTAAAAAAATTACTTAACATTATAACAACAATACCATATATTGGGAGGAATAATGATAAACTTAAAAAAAAGTTAGAAGAAGTAATGAAAGGTAGAAGAGTTAATTATAACTTAATAAACAATTAAAACACTAAAAAAATGACTATAATAAACATAATAATTAAGCACTAATAAACAATACAACAAAAAAATGAAACAATGGAACTTACTTCTTCCAAATTCGGAGAGATAGAGAATGAAAGTTTGAGGAGTGTTTTGTGTGAGAAATGTGGGAGAATGGGTGGGTTTTTATAGAGTTTTTTTCCTGCTGGAAGAAGCCACATGCATGGGGCGGTTTCTTTGAAAACGGGGGATAAGGTTTATCCGTGCGATCTGGAGACCGACGGCTGTGATTGGTTGGCGGGATTTCCGGATAAGGGGAGAAAAATGCATTGAAGCCGCCCCAACTCTGTGGCTTTTTTCGGCAGATTTGCCTGAAGCCGCCCCAAACTCGTGGCTGCTTCAAGCAAAAAATGCAGAAGCAGCCGTAGTCTCGTGGCGGTTTCTGGCAAACTGCCACAGTTCCGTGGCTATCTTTGCATGGGGTTGGTACACCCACGTAATTTTTTTCAAAAACGACCACCGCATGTAATTTTTTTTTAATTTGGTATTTTTATGAAAATTTTCCTACTACATTGTCTTGCTCATCGCGTACTTTGTTTTTTTAAAAAAAAAAACTCAAATTACATATCAATACGTATACAAGTTGTATCCTCTGCCTCATCTGCCTCCTCTATTTCAGATGCGCTATAAAAAAGTAGAGAAGTGGAATTTTCAATAAGAACCTTGGCCGTACCACTTTGTGTGGGTAGAGTCACCGTATATTATGGGGGGATATTATTTGAATGAAAAAAAATTAATATATTTGATTATAGTTAAATTTAAACGAGGATAATTCATTCAATGAATTTATCCCTTTCCACCATACCATTAACAAATCTATGATATATGAGACCATTATATTATATAATTGGAATTGTGGTGTTTGAGCATAATTATCAATAGTTCTTATGGATTCTTAGCTAAAAAAATAAATAAAAACATGAGGTGTATATAGTCTGGTAATTCAAGTAACTCGGTTTAGGTTTGGTTTGGGCTGATTCGGTTCGGTTCGGTTCGGTTCGGGTTGGGTCTATTATAGATATTTAATATTCGGATCGGGTCGGGTTCATTGGTTTAAATTAGATTCGGGTGACTTCGGTTTGACTGACTTTGATTTAGGTTAGTCTTTTGGATATTCGTTCTTTTTTCAGATTATGGGTCAATTCGGGTGACATATTCAGGTTAGGTTTGGTTAACAAAAATTTAAAGTATGAATGTAAGCAACTTTTGTAACTAGTATTTATTTTCATATTCGGCTTCAAATTTTCTTAATATGGTGTTAGTCTTGATCAATTAAAGAGTGCTATTGTTTTTGGTTGGACATAATCAAATTAAAGGACAATTTTTGTATATGAATTTTAAGTATAGATTTATAAAGTGTATCGACCAAATTATAGAAAATTTTATGAATCAGTGGTCAATATTTGGAACTTGACCCCTACTTAGGGGTGAGCATTCGGTTCCGGTTATTCGGTTATAACCGAGAATCGAAATTATTTCAGTTTTTTAACAGAAATTTTAACCATTTTAAAAAAAATCGTTATTCGGGAAATATCATTCGGTTCGTTTTTCGGTCCCAGGGTTGGGTAATTTGGTTTACCCGAATAACCGAATTACATATACATGGAAATATTGGTTAATTTGGTTCTTTTTGTAGTTCGGTTCCTTTTAAAATTTGGTACTTTTTTTTACAATTTGGTTCTTTTTTATAATTCGGTTCTTTTTTATAATTCGGTTCTTTTTTATAATTCGGTTCTAACTGAAAACAAAATAAAAATTTCGTTTTTGGTTCGATTCTTGGCTCCAACCTTAAAAAAATTATGATAATTCGGTTATTTCGGTTCTCAGGATGAAACTTGGTTATTGGTTCTCAGGTAGAAATTTAGTTTGTAAAAATATAGAGTAATATAAAATAGTAATGATATACACATTACCTTGTGTTATAAAACATTTTAAAGTAAAACATTTATTGTTATTAGTATGAACACTAAGCTATTTTTTTCTTTTAGTTAGTGAGTTTTTCTTTTTGTGAGTTATCTGCTTAGCTATTATGGTACAAAGTATTCGGGTGAATTTGGTTTGGGTGAATTCTGATCGGGTGAATTCAGTTTGGGTGAATTTGGATCAGGTGAGTTCAGGTCGGATAGATTCGGGTTGTACCAAATTACGTTTGATTCGGTTTCGATTTGGGTCGGTTTGGATTTTTGGGTCACATTTTGGGTCACGTCATTCGGTTTGCAATCGGGTTGAATCGGGTTGTGTCAGGTCAGTTTTTCGGGTTCATGTTACTTTTACCAGGTCTAGGTGTATATGATGGGAGAGGAGAGTGAGAGGGAAGAACTTAAATTTTGGGTTTTCCAGGAAGATATTTTTAAGATTCCATAAAATGACACCCACCATTTTTTCTAATTATAATATGCCAAATAAAATAGTTAGACCTTATATATTTAAAATCTGAATATTTTTAAAACTAATAATGATATAAATAAACTAAATATATCAAAATTCTTTAAATTTCATGAGATTCATATTGACTATGTTTTTCATATTTTAATACATATATATATTAGGTAAATTAGTACATTACTTGTTTTTGGATTTTGTATATAATAAATGTAATACTAATACTTGAAGTTTTAATATGTACCAATGAATTCATTTCAAAATTGTTTTAGCGTTTCTGATGACACTGCTCCATAGTAATTTCAGTTGCTACTATTGTAATGGGCATCTCTGATGCAAACGTGTTTTTTTTGATGGCCTTATTCAATTGGTTATGGCTTTATGTGCACATGTTGTGTAGAAGCAACCCTTCATCTAATTGCTCCGTTGTAATGCATTGAAGCAGTTTATGATAGGGTTGCTCCATAGATACTACATTTGCACATAAAGAACAGAAACTTTTTGAAAAGCAATAATGATGGCCATAAGGATCGATCTGAGCTTATGTTTGTGTTAAACCTGAGTTCATATTTTTGTTTGGTGTTTTATGCAAAATTCAAGCGGGCACAGTTTCAGCTCCAACCCTAAGAGGGAAGTAAGTGGCACTGTAACTTTAGTGCTCAGTTACAGGCTACCAATACTGCTAAAAATTACGAGATACTTTTTGCCAATTGAGCATCCAACAAGTGCTACTTCTTCGTACGGTGAGAGAGAAATCAACCTGCATAAATAATATTTGTCAAAGGACTCTTCTTAGAAGGGTGGCTTCAAAAGGCAAGAAAGGAACTTCTTTATTCGTGGCATTGAATCTATGTTGCTAGACTTGAAGAATTTGAATGCTTGTCTACTTACAAAAGTTGAAGAGACGGAAAAAGCTAAAGTGACTCAACTGAAGAATATGAAGATAGTGTTTTCATCTTTTACTATAATATTACTGGTGATGTTTTTGTTTGGGTTTCCCTACGTAATTTTTTGGTTCCAATTATGTATATGGGGTAGGCGTAATGACCTTAGTTTGATGTGATTGTAATATAAGCCGTTGTAATACAATCAGCCTTTGAATGCTACTACTTCATTAATATACTTCTAATGTCGAACTACTACTTGCAAGCTTTTGTTTTACACTTTAATTTTTGAACATAAAAGCAACCAAAATCCAGTTGGCAACTGAATGTCAATAGGTGAACACAAAACAATAAGCAAAAGCCATCAATGTTGGCAAGTGATCATTGATAAGCTGAGCAACAAGTAACCAAGTGTTGTGTTCCTTCAATATATTCCTTAAAACACAAAACAGTAAGCAAAATCCATCACTGTATTCCTCCAAAATATCCAAAAGAACAAGCTTTTCATTATGTTCCCCCAATATATATATAAACAAGCTTATCACTACCCCCCCCCCACACGCACACACATCCACAAAATATATTCTACAAACAACCTAGTTCAAGCACCAACACCCAAGCCTTGTGTCTGCCCTTTCCTCTTTCCCTTGGACTGACTACTATTTTTCGAGCCTGAGCACCACCATTGGACCCCGCCCTATTCTTTTGGGACTTGCACTTTTAGGAATTGTGCCAATTTTATTGCAAATTTGACATGTAAATATATTCTACAAACAAACTAGTTCAAGCACCAACACCCGAGCTTGTGTCTGTCCTTTCCTCTTTCCCTTGGACTGACTACTAGTTTTTGAGCCTGGAGTGTAACACCCCTAATCCTAAACCTGTAATATCGTGCATGTCGTAGCATAATGAAAACATTTCGCAGCGGAAAATAAAACTAACTACCTTGGTGTTACACGCCGTACTCACCCTTGTGAGTAACAAGGCATCCTTACTCTTTCCAATATTACAACCTCTCACGCTGTGATGAACGATACTGAGCACTCTAATTATTACAAACCAATTCCAACTAAATGAGCAACTAATGAAATACAATAATCTCATTACAAAATGAAAACAAAAGTGTTTATTGAAAACACCACTGCTACCCCCGTGTCCCGCACTCCGGCTTGAGTCTTCTTCAACAACCTGGAATGTTGGCCCATGAAGGGCTCAAAATCGAAATGCTGGTATGCTAAATGTTAGTCTTAAATGATTTGGATTCCTTAAGTCGTTTTAGCCATCTTGATATTAGATTCATTACATAAAATGCCGATTTACAATAAAAACAATAATAACTGTAAACATTTAATAACAACAAACAGTTCACCTGTAAAAATCAGTGTACAATAGTACACAACACCAATAACCACACAACAATAATCCATAGCAATAACCAATGTAAGCACACATTAATAATCCAAACAACTTGTCAAGTCAAAACAAGATACGCGTATTAGACTGTACTTGTTAGTTAGCCACTAGGCCCATAACCTTTAAACCAATCATTTAACCTTTTCCAATTAATTTCCACCTCAAGTGTCTTGTCAAGTCAAACCTTAATAACTTATTAATGGACAGTAGTCCCCTGTGTTCCATTGGAACTATTACCAGATGACCCTAGGCCCTGGTTAATTGACCGATCCGGTCGAACCTGTGCACCAACGGCAGTGCCTTCCGCCATCCCCGAATGTGGCCGATGGATTTCCTTTGAGTGACTCTCCATTGAAGTCTCTCGTAGTGATCACAATGCGCAACCAGAAAGTCGAAACGATCTGGATTCCTCTCTTTATAAGTTAGCCCTTTTTGTCAGTGACATAATAACCAATCCTTGAGTTAAGACTATAACAGTTGACCTTCAGTTAGGTTCAATAATACCGTTAGGTCAATTAGTCTTGTTCCAGTTTAGATGTATAAACTTCCAGTCATAAGACGTTCGCATATAAATACAACGCAACGAAGTTGAGCAATACTGTATACATATCTTTCACATAAAATCACAGATATCGCTCTTAAACAATTAACACATAATGCCTGGACCTTAGGATAATCCTTAGGACATTCAGACCACACAATTAACATACCGTTCACCGCGATAACAGCTAGCTTGACAGTTCACGCTCTAGTAACCTTTCCCGTACACTGTTATTTATACATACAATAACGGGTAATATTAATATAACTATTCATTAAATATTACAGTACTGTTACTGTAGAGTTTATTTACGTGGTATACATACTCCGTATGTTCTTTAGTTTCCCCCTGTTATTTATTAGTGGTTTTAGGTAGTTCAACAGTTCGTTATTTTATGTGATATTCACATGTGATAATGAATATCCACCTTGTGGTAAATTCCTATTTCCTTATTTATAAACTCATAATTTCTTCCACTTATTCTTTATATTATATCCCTTGGTCATTTTTATTATAACCAAAATTATTTTATAAACTTTATATTATACTCCTTAATATACCATAATACATTATATTACCTAGTTTTACTTCCTTTCCTTATTAAATTACCAAAACAACCTTATTAAATCGGTATTTATATTTTACACCCAACATCTTAATAAATTATTAAATAACCACATATAGTTTTCGATAATCATAATTTGAACCCATTAACTTTTACAACTTATCAAATAACCATATACTTTTATAATTTGCTAAATAATCTTATAATTTTTATAATTCACTAATCATCCACATTAACCTTTATAATTATTAATTAACCACCTTACTTTATCAATTTACCAAACACTCTTACTAATTTTCGGTAATTACAATTTGGTCTCACCAACTTTTATAAATTACTAGTTAAACCCATAAGCTTTTCGGTTTCAACATATAGTTTTTCATATTTACACTTTTAACTCCAAAACTTTATATAAGTTACATATTAACTTATAAACTATAGTTTAAATATTTAATTTCCTTAAATAACCAAAACAGCCCACAACTTTCTTCAATTTATATTTCCGCCCATATTAAATTCTATTTTCCAAATACACTTCCATAAATTACATATTCACCCCAAAAATTTATAAACTTAATATTTTATGTAAAAATTTTAACCCAAGGTTTTTGGTCAACACTTTGACCAAGACCTAATTTCACAATTAATACTTTAATATACCCATAAAATCATAAGTAATTCTCAGCCATACTCCAATCTTCCCAATAATTACCAAATAGTCCCAAAACTTTATAAATTGTTATCTTAACACTTAAACTCTTATTTAAATTCACCAAAATTCATAATATTAATTCATACCTTATATTATATCATAAATATACCAATTAATCCTTAAGCTCTCGGTTTTTATATTTAGCACACCAATCTTTTCAAAATTTACATTTTGGCCACATAACTTTATAAACTAGCCATTTAAATACTTGTAGCTATTTTTATTGTTCCCAAAAATTATAAAATCAGTTAATACACTTATATATATTTCAAAATTCACCAAATCCCTTATATAGCTCTCGGCCACAATTTAATTTTATCATATGGTTTTAAAACTTGATTTAAACTTTATAATATGTATATATAAATGTATATAAGCCATATAACACTTCTAAAAATTATGCTAATGACTTAGAATGATTATAAACCAAAAATAGAACATTAAATCCCTAGACCATTCGGTTTTAATATATATGTACATAATTAATTTTTATGACCCAAATATATACCTTAAGGTAATAATCTTACCTTATATGTTATAAATTATCTTTCTTGATACATTAACTAAATAATTTTCGGCCTTAATATTAACATGGCCTAAACATAATTTTATACCAAAGTTTGAAGCTTAAATCAAGCTTAAGCTTAATAAACCTTAAATATATAAACTTACTCCTTAAATCAAGACAATTCTTGTACTTGATTTCTCCTTGAATTCCAAGCTCTCCAAATGCTATTTTGATGTAGAGATTTCGGCCTCCTTATACATATTTAGGAGATCCATTTGTTAGACTTTTAACAAAAATTATAAGTAAGATTTGGAGTAGTTTTTATAAGAGTTTACCTTAGGAATTTAACAAGGTATTTTTGGTACACCTTGAGATGGTTGTAGATCTAAATTTCCTTCATGAAATAATGAAGAGAATATGGATTTAGAAGTTTATAATTTTCGAAAATGACTTAGGTAATTACTTAGGATTTTTCAACATGAAAATATACCTTATCTTGATCTTGTTGTTCCATGAGTTGTTGTTGAATCTAGGAACCTCCTTGGAGCAATTATGCTTGGCGAAAATTATAAGAATCCTTAGGATGATTCTTGATTAAAGACTTAGGAGATTTAACTAGGAAATTACATTAAAATGGTGTTAGGAACTAGTACACCATTAATGGAGTTGATTAGCACTTATGAATTAACTTAACAATGGAGAAAAGAGAGAGCAAGAGAGGAGACTTACCTATTCGGTTATGTGAGCAAGGGAAGATTGAATGTCTACGTAAGGTATAAAGAGAATCAAAGCTTACTCACAATGGGAATTATTAGCTTGTCATTAGTCATTATTTTATGTCATGTTTATGTTTATTTTGATTACTAAATTAGCTACATAAATCTCTTTGTTGGCTAGACATACGGCTGGTTGGCCACAAATGAATTTAGCATCTCCTAATTGTAGTGCTACGGCTAAAGGAAGGAATTAATGGGCATCTTTGTTGTTTGCTAATGAAAGGATGACTAGACAAGGTAATTATTTAATGTTCATTTAGCTTAATTATTGAACTAAGCTTGTCTCTTCTTGCAGGTGTGATCGGCTGGAATGGAAATGGAGGCTCCAATTACTTGTAGCCTTACGGCTAATGGGTGCTAGAAAGGTTAATCAAGTGTTATTAATTGTAGACAACTAAATAATATTAGTTAGGTTCTTGTCTACCTAGATTAATTTAATTAGCAATCATACAGCACCTAGCTCCTTAATGTTCTATCCATTATCGGCACTAACATGCTCTTTGATCAAATAATTTTACTTGTATAATTGTCTAGTTGAAGTGTGACTAGATTAGCATATTAATGTGATTATTTTTGGTTAAGCTAATGTGCTGTTCTCCTGCAGGTAACCTATGGCTGAGAGCTCCCAAATTGACTGAATTATTTGTTACTTATCATATAATATATGCTAGGTGAGTCACATTAGCATAAGACAATTTTGTTGTAAAAATCTAGCCAAAATGGCCTTAAATCTTGCCCAATATGGAGGTAAATTGGGACTGATTTTTCATTTGATTTTTGTAACACTATATTGTACTAAGACCATGCTAATATGTGTAATAGGTTCCAGCATTTAATTGGTACATTTTTATTATGGTAGAAGATGAAAGTTTTAAGGTAAAAATGCTGATTTTAGGTACCTTTTTGATCCTAAAATCGCCCTCACTTGTACTATGAATTTAGTACTGCCATCAATTGATTTAGATGGTCATTTTATCTACTTTTAAGTTTATCAACTCGTGGCTCCTCAAAAACTTCAAGGCAATTGCGTAAAACGCATTTTCGTGACACTCGAAGGTGCGTTTTTGTGCTTTAAGGATTTTCTGGGAAATAAGTAGTCGCTATGTGTTCCAAGTGTTTATAAATGTTGTTTATAGTCAATAATAATATGTTAAGGTGTTACATTGAGTTATATGGGGTTATACCAACTCAGAACACAATTCTCGGGCCACCCGGGCAAAAAGGAGCGTTAAGAAATTCTCCCGAGTATTTTGTCTTTAACTGAGAATTTATCTTGAGAACTTTGTCTTAAATGTTCATTAAGATACTATTATGCATTTTGAATGAGGTTTAATGCTTTACTTTATTTAATAGGGTATTTCCGGGACTTTCGGGCCTTAAGGGGCCTTTAAGGGAATTCCCGGGCATTTCGTATTTTTACTCAGTTCTAACTGAGGATTTGTGTTCCAAAGGCCATATAATGATCCTTGGTTATCTTTATATAAGTTCTATAGCTTATATAACTTGGTTAACTTAAGGTCGGCTTTAACGCTCGTTTTTGACCTTAAGGAGTTTTGGTGCGTTTTAACGCCCAAGTGCTTATATGCTTTCTTAGGGTTTAATAAACCCCCAAATAATATTTATTTACTTATATTTAATTATTTAAATGTTAGGGGTATTTCAGTCTACCCCCCTTAAAAGGACTTCGTCCCGAAGTCATAACTTATACTTACATATCCTATGGAATCTAGTTCCTCGTATCTATTCCCTGTATGCTTATCATCCCTAGAGGTCAATACTATAGTGACACCTCTACATTCCATCTATAATCCGAGTGTATGGAATTCATACATATAAATAGCCTTACTCATGACATTCAATATAATCGTAACACAAATAACTTGGTAAATACTGTAAAGTAAATAAGTGCTTCCATAAACATCCAAGTGTTACATAGAACACACAAGTAATCATTCAAGTGTCACATATGACATAACAATAACCAACCAAATGTCGCATAGGACATACTAATAACCATTCAACCAATTGCACACATGCGCAACAATCAAACACAAATAACCATACACAAAACCAATATAGACTGCAGATATGCAAGTCGCATTTGGTGCTCTACCCCCCTTAAAAAGGGTTACGCCCACGTACCCCCACAAGTATACACAAAACTAAGAGAAAATTGTTGGATACTTGTCTCGCATGGGGTCCTCTAACTCCCATGTAGCCTCCTAGATGTTGTGGTTTGACCACAGAACCTTGACCATTCTAATGGTCTTGTTCCTGGTTTCTCTAGTCTTGGATTTTTAATATGCGAACTGGGGTCTCCTCATATCTAAGTGTAGGATCTGGTTC
This sequence comes from Limonium bicolor, assembly GCA_023374045.1. Lineage (NCBI taxonomy): Eukaryota > Viridiplantae > Streptophyta > Magnoliopsida > Caryophyllales > Plumbaginaceae > Limonium > Limonium bicolor. Next base: position 411,523,079 of record CM041776.1, on the reverse strand, counting down.
TAGTGTCTCGGGCTCTAAGATAAATCTAATCTGTAAGCTAATGGGCCCACTCGCTCCGTAATAAGGTACGGTCCTACATACTTCGGGCTAAGCTTGCCCTTCTGCCCAAATCTAAAAATTCCTTTCGTAGGTGAAACTCTAAGGAAGACTCGATCGCCTACTGCGAACTCGAGGTCTCTCCTATGGACGTCAGCATATGACTCCTGTCCATTAGTATGCTATTTGTTTGAATTCCGTGTGTATGTGTGAAGGTGATCTACTATCTTGTACATTGCCAATATTATTTCATGGCTTGTTTAAACTATCGTGTGTAACACACTTCCATTAATCGCCTCTTGTAGTTGCAATCATCGACGCTTGGGTCTTGTATTAATATTGGGGCTTACTTAAAATCTCTCTCTTTGATCTTCAGATCATCATCTTGTGATTCTGGTATTTGAGTTTACTGTCACCATATTCGGTTTTCATTTTCAATATAGAGTATGAGCTACGGTCAAGCCGTGCATTTTATGTATATTATAGAAAGTTTCCTGATATTATTGATTCACCAATTATCGGTAGTACATACACGATTATTATCGTCTGTTCAACAGGTATACCACAGTAGGGTTCCTGTTAAGGTTTTCTAACAAGGTAGAGTTTTCTCTCATTCAACTCATGTGAGTATTAGTATAATGTTTCTACTCTTGATATTCTACCATGTCTGTAGGTGGATTCCTATTTAATATATGTTGATTTGAATTAATAAAGAAAGACTTAAAGTCGGTTTTTTCCTTTCAGATGGCAATTTGGCCATAACTTAGAGGGTAGCTTGATAATACTTTTATTATAGGTAATTTACTTTTGATCTCATATTTAATTAATTAACATAGTTCATGGAACAATAATAGTTAGTGTTTCCCTCATAATTGATTATTTTTCCGACATATACGGAGTTGTTCTAGTTGTTTATTTCTCTTCAGGGTAATCTGGACAACTTAACTCTTAATTTACACCTTATACATCTCATATACTTATTAGTCAAAATTTATATTAGACTTAAGAATAAATACTTACGTATCACAGAAATATTTGTGACCACTTGTAAGGAGTCTCAGGAATCATCCAAACCTGACGGGGTCAGCATCAGTGTTGAACTATCCCTCCACACCATTTTGTGTTTGATTCTCCCTTGATCTGACCACAATCAAGTTCGACCTCCCACGTCAAATATCACACAACCACATAATTATCATTTTATAAATTTTATCTTATCAAATTTTGTGACGTGGTGATTACTACATGTACATTTTCCCTTAATTGTTATACAACTTATTCCAATAACTCTTATAACCTATACTCAATCTAGTGTATCACCTTAATCCCCGGAACCATATTCCTTTGATCAAATCATCAAGCGGGGAAGCCAGTTTTTCCTCTTGGCATAAAAGATAAATTCTTATTAACACATCCAGGTTCATACTGTCTAATAATTATATCCATCAATCATTTCAACTCTTAAATCCATCATACAAGTAATAAGTCCCGTCATGGACTTGCATACCTTAGAATACTCTCTTCTCTTAAAAGGCTTATCTAATGTTTCACTTATCAGGGCTTGATTATTGCCCATACTTTGATTACCATCACCTGGAGCAAAGACAGTCACAGTTAGACTTCAAGAAAAATTTTCATAACTCCTTCCACAATCACAGTTCCATAAAGTACTATTTCCTCCGCCTTAAAGCTTGGCTTTCCCTATTTCATCTAAACTCCATAAATCAGGTGAACCATATGTTCAGCATAGGTTAAGTATCTCTTAATATTGGTACCTTCTCAAACTAAGGTTTCCAGTTTAAATCCTACGGTTTGGTAATAGGACAATCAAGCCTATTGTTTGTTTCTATCTCTTAGAAACGTGGTTAATCCACAAGCTCAATGGCTTCTAATAACAGGTCGGTTAGGTGTATCAAATAAAGGATTTAGAATCACTGGGTTTAGCATATAACGTTAGGATGGTTTACGTGTAAACAATGGTTACAAACCAAGGGCATGTTTCCCTACTTTTACATTTAACTTCCACTCACTTTTAGTGTATATATTAACTCAAACTCTTAATATGACTTATACTACCTTCATTGTAAGTGTAAAGGAGGGTTATTCCTTACCATGTTTATATTTAAAATTTATATTACATAGAGGGTTATCCTTATTTGATTTATTGCGATCTTTATTCGCATTCACAAATTGAGCTGTTATAGCAGACATATGCTCGTATAGAACCATAAGAATAGTGTAGGACGATAGCCTCAAAATAGGGTAGGTATATTTAATGATACTTTAGCCCTCTGAAATGTATCAATACTCCTCAACGTTTTTGGTTTACCACCTTCAAATTATATTTATATATGTAGCATTTGGTATTTGCTAATTAGGTAGTCCTCCTGACTTCAGAAAATATAGATTCTAAGTTTGTTCTCCTCCTTTTATTAATTAAGAGTCCAGCACTGTTTCCAAATTGATACTAGCTGAGACTCTTAGTATTTGCTCGGGTATTTATAACCCGTGCTTATCCATGAGGGATGTTTAGTTATATATATATTTTTGAGATTCTGTTTTTCTATTGTCATATTTCAAAGTTTCGCACTATCTTCCCTCGTAGTTAATAAGGGATTGTAAGATTTCCTAGTATCGCACTGAGCGGTGAGCTCGGTGCCTGGGTATCCCATAAAATTTCAGTGTTTGATCTTTATGTGTAGGTCTTCCTCAAACCCTTTTGACAATTCTTGTAGTCTTTAATATTAATTAATGTATTCTTTTTCATGACATCTGCTCGTTATTTAGGCAGGTCATAATTTGTAGTTACTGTAAGTTTGGACATTTGGTAATGCCCTTCGGCAATCCAAGTAAAACCAACTTGTTATTCCTCACTGTACTATCCCACCCTTTATCCCAAGGTTAATCTCGGTGTAATACTTTTAATACTCTTAATCCCATGGTACACTAATCTGGATTCTCCACCAAATATCAACATGTCTCCTGACTTCAAAATAATCTTCTTCGCCTTATCATACTCTTCTTATCACCATAAAAACTCAGCATCATCTCCCTGTGGAGAATGCTACAACTGGTATCCCAATCCTTACCCATACTCATCATATATAATTTAAGTTTTGATCCACTCCTATATCCTGGAATATAAAATCCTTCAAGGCTTATCCCCAAGTTCTACTTTCATTTATAATAGTTATTTGTTCATTTATAGTTAAGTATTTTCTGAGTAGGATCTTACCGGGTCAAAGTACTTGGCATTATGCCCCTAGATATTCCCGACCTTCGCTCATAGGCTCAGGTGATCTCGGTCTCATAGGTAAGGAGAATAAATATTGAAGTATCCCATTAGGTGAGAGGTTCCTAAATCAGGTCTCTCTAAATTTGATACTTACTATACACCTACACGTCTCACCGACTGATAAATATAAACACACATTTATGCATCATGCATTAGGTTTAAGTTCTAGGCTTACCGGTTTCGCGCTGAGCGCTCGCCTCAGCGCCTGAAGTTCCCACTGTGTACAGGGTATTTCTTCATGGAACTATCTCCTTTCCCTTCCGACTCCCGAATGAGGATGGCTGTCCTGCCGGTCCTCTAATATAGATATTATTCTGCGGTGTCTGGCCTCCTCTTGGTCCGCCCACCTCATTAGTTGGTGTATTCTGTGAACCTCTAGCTCCCTTGTATACTCAGCTCCCTGGATTGGAAAAACATTCATACTCCCTGTGACCTTCCTTTTTGCCATAGCGGCACTCCACCTTCCTTCCTACGCAATCTATGCCTGGGTGATCATTTCCACATCGTTTATAGTAATAGTGACGTCGGGTTGGCTTTTTGCCTTTAGGTGGTGCTGTTCTTAGTGGCTGAGCTTTAATAGCAGGGCCGGTCAGACGAGGGACCTGCTCCTTCGTTTCCTGACCATGGAAATCCTTCCGCCCCTTCTTCTTTTCAAAGAATTTCTTCCCCTTCTTGCAGAATCCGTCAGAGGTTACTCCACCATCATCTCCTTCAGTACTCTTTCTCTTCTTTCTTTCCGCGTCGGAGTAGTCGACTCCTGGTATATAGTCCAACAAACTGGTGATCCGTGCGTAGTACTGGTCAACTGTTTGACTCCCTTGGATTAAGGTCTCGATCTCTTGCTTTTTCCTCTGTTTTAGGTGTTCGGGGTAGAATTTCTCCCGCAACACTTCCACAAACGCTGTCCATCCAAAGTCCGGTGCAGCTCTACGGTGGCCCTCCACAGACCGCCACCAAATGTCAGCTACGTCCTTCAAGTTATACGCGGCGATGTCGACCTGCTGGTCTTCTGGAACTCTGACAGCCTTGAACGCCTTCTGGTGCTCCATTATGAATTTCTCCAGTGCGGCGGGGTCCGGTTCCCCTGAATAAATTGGTACTCTCGCGTCTACAACGCTCTTCAACCAGTTGATTTCCCTGGGCTGCGGCGGGTGGGGTATGGCTCCCGTAAGTTGAGCTCCTAGTTGCTGCGCGAAGACTGCCATGGCTACCGCTAGGTCTGGTACTACTGGAACATCCGCCGGTGTTTCGTCATCGCGTCCACTACTGCCTCCACGTGGCCTTTCTTTTGTCGACATCTATAACAGTATACTATTATTTCTACTCGGTTGCTACACCGTCATACACAGTCACAGTCATGTAAGTAAGTTACCTACTAGCAATAAAATATCCCTAGGGTTTTTCTAAGTCACGTATCCTCACGGACGTTTCCTGTATCCCAATATTCCTATGCTCATTGTCCTAGACTCAGTATCTTTTCATCAGAGCGGAGTACCGCTCTGATACCACTTTTTGTAACACCCCTAATCCTAAACCTGTAATATCGTCGCATGTCGTAGCATAATGAATAACATTTCGCAGCGGAAAATAAAACTAACTACCTTGGTGTTACACGCCGTTACTCACCCTTGTGAGTAACAAGGCATCCTTACTCTTTCCAATATTACAACCTCTCACGCTGTGATGAACAGATATTGAGCACTCTAATTATTACAAACCAATTCCAACTAAATGAGCAACTAATAAAATGCAATAATCTCATTACAAAATGAAACCAAAGGTGTTTATTGAAAACACCACTGCTACCCCCGTGTCCCGCACTCCGGCTTGAGTCTTCTTCAACAACCTGGAATGTTTGGCCCAATGAAGGGCTCAGCAATCGAAATGCTGGTATGCTAAATGTAGTCTTAAATCATTTGGATTCCTTAAGTCGTTTTAGCCATTTTGATATTAGATTCATTACATAAAATGCCGATTTACAATGATAACAATAATAACTGTAAACATTTAATAACCACATAACAGTTCACCTGTAAACATTAGTGTACAATAGTACACAACACCTATAACCACACTACAATAATCCATATCAATAACCAATAAGCACACATTAATAATCCATAACAATCATCAAAACAAGATACGCGTATTAGACTGTACTTGTTAGTTAGCCACTTGGCCCTTAACCTTTAAACCAATCATTTAACCTTTTCCAATTAATTTCCACCTCAAGTGTCTTGTCAAGTCAAACCTTAATAACTTATTAATGGACAATAGTCCCCTGTGTTCTATTGGAACTATTACCAGATGACCCTAGGCCCTGGTTAATTGACCGATCCGGTCGAACCTGTGCACCAACGGCAGTGCCTTCCGCCATCCCCGAATGTGGCCGATGGATTTCCTTTGAGTGACTCTCCATTGAAGTCTCTCGTAGTGATCACAATGCGCAACCAGAAAGTCGAAACGATTTGGATTCCTCTCTTTATAAGTTAGCCCTTTTTGTCAGTGACATAATAACCAATCCTTGAGTTAAGACTATAACAGTTGACCTTCAGTTAGGTTCAATAATACCATTAGGTCAGTTAGTCTTGTTCCAGTTTAGATGTATACACTTCCAGCCATAAGACGTTCGCGTATAAATACAACGCAACGAAGTTGAGCAATACTGTATACAATATCTTTCACATAAAATCACAGATATCGCTCTTAAACAATTAACACATAATGTCTGGACCTTAGGATAATCCTTAGGACATTCAGACCACACAATTAACATACCGTTCACCGCGATAACAGCTAGCTTGACAGTTCACGCTCTAGTAACCTTTCCCGTACGTTGTTATTTATACATACAATAACAGGTAATATTAATATAACTATTCATTAAATATTACAGAACTGTTACTGTAGAGTTTATTTACGTGGTATACTTACTCCGTATGTTCTTTAGTTTCCCCCTGTTATTTATCAGTGGTTCTTGGTAGTTCAACAGTTCGTTATTTTATGTGATATTCACATGTGATAATGAATTTCCACCTTGTGGTAAATTCCTATTTCCTTATTTATAAACTCATAATTGCTTCCACTTATTCTTTATATTATATCCCTTGGTCATTTTTATTATAACCAAAATTATTTTATAAACTTTATATTATACTCCTTAATATACCATAATACATATATTACCTAGTTTTACTTCCTTTCCTTATTAAATTACCAAACAACCTTATTAAATCGGTATTTATATTTATACCCAACATCTTAATAAATTATTAAATAACCACATATAGTTTCGATAATCATAATTTGAACCCATTAACTTTTACAACTTATCAAAACCATATACTTTTATAATTTGCTAAATAACCTTATAATTTTTATAATTCACTAATCATCCACATTAACCTTTATAATTATTAATTAACCACCTTACTTTATCAATTTACCAAACACTCTTACTAATTTTCGGTAATTACAATTTGGTCTCACCAACTTTTATAAATTACTAGTTAAACCCATAAGCTTTTCGGTTTCAACATATAGTTTTTCATATTTACACTTTTAACTCCAAACTTTATATAAGTTACATATTAAATTATAAACTATAGTTTAAATATTTAATTTCCTTAAATAACCAAAACAACCCACAACTTTCTTCAATTTATATTTCCGCCCATATTAAATTCTATTTTCCAAATACACTTCCATAAATTACATATTCACCCCAAAACTTTTATAAACTTAATATTTTATGTCATAAATCATTTTAACCCAAGGTTTTTGGTCAACACTTTGACCAAGACCTAATTTCACAATTAATACTTTAATATACCCATAAAATCATAAGTAATTCTCGGCCATACTCCAATCTTTCCAATAATTACCAAATAGTCCCAAAACTTTATAAATTGTTATCTTAACACTTAAACTCTTATTTAAATTCACCAAAATTCATAATATTAATTCCTACCTTATATTATATCATAAATATACCAAATTAATCCTTAAGCTCTCGGTTTTTATATTTAGCACCAATCTTTTCAAAATTTACATTTTGGCCACATAACTTTATAAACTAGCCATTTAAATACTTGTAGCTATTTTTAATGTTCCCAAAAATTATAAAATCAGTTAATACACTTACATATATTTCAAAATTCACCAAATCCCTTACATAGCTCTCGGCCACAATTTAATTTTATCATATGGTTTTAAAACTTGATTTAAACTTTATAATATGTATATATAAATGTATATAAGCCATATAACACTTCTAAAAATTATGCTAATGACTTAGAATGATTATAAACCAAAAATAGAACATTAAATCCCTAGACCATTTGATTTTAATATATATGTACATAATTAATTTTTATGACCCAAATATATACCTTAAGGTAATAATCTTACCTTATATGTTATAAATTATCTTTCTTGATACATTAACTAAATAATTTTCGGCCTTAATATTAACATGGCCTAAACATAATTTTTATACCAAAGTTTGAAGCTTAAATCAAGCTTAAGCTTAATAAACCTTAAATATATAAACTTACTCCTTAAATCATGACAATTCTTGTACTTGATTTCTCCTTGAATTCCAAGCTCTCCAAATGCTATTTTGATGTAGAGATTTCGGCCTCCTTATACATATTTAGGAGATCCATTTGTTAGACTTCTAACAAAAATTATAAGTAAGATTTGGAGTAGTTTTTACAAGAGTTTACCTTAGGAATTTAACAAGGTATTTTTGGTACACCTTGAAATGGTTGTAGATCTAAATTTCCTTCATGAAATAATGAAGAGAATATGGATTTAGAAGTTTATAATTTTCGAAAATGACTAAGGTAATTACTTAGGATTTTTCAACATGAAAATATACCTTATCTTGATCTTGTTGTTCCATGAGTTGTTGTTGAATCTAGGAACCTCCTTGGAGCAACTATGCTTGGCGAAAATTATAAGAATCCTTAGGATGATTCTTGCTTCAAGAATTAGGAGATTTAACTAGGAAATTACATTAAAATGGTGTTAGGAACTAGTACACCATTAATGGAGTTGATTAGCACTTAGGAATTAACTTAAAAATGGAGAAAAGAGAGAGCAAGAGAGGAGACTTACCTATTCGGTTATGTGAGCAAGGGAAGATTGAATGTCTACGTAAGGTATAAGGAGAATCAAAGCTTACTCACAATGGGAATTATTAGCTTGTCAGTAGTCATTATTTTATGTCATGTTTATGTTTATTTTGATTACTAAATTAGCTACATAAATCTCTTTGTTGGCTAGACATACGACTGGTTGGCCACAAATGAATTTAGCATCTCCTAATTGTAGTGCTACGGCTAAAGGAAGGAATTAATGGGCATCTTTGTTGTTTGCTAATGAAAGGATGACTAGACAAGGTAATTATTTAATGTTCATTTAGCTTAATTATTGAACTAAGCTTGTCTCTTCTTGCAGGTGTGATCGGCTCGAATGGAAATGTTGGCTCCAATTACTTGTAGCCTTAAGGCTAATGGGTGCTAGAAAGGTTAATCAAGTGTTATTAATTGTAGACAACTAAATAATATTAGTTAGGTTCTTGTCTACCTAGATTAATTTAATTAGCAATCATACAACACCTAGCTCCTTAATGTTCTATCCATTATCGGCACTAACATGCTCTTTGATCAAATAATTTTACTTGTATAATTGTCTAGTTGAAGTGTGACTAGATTAGCATATTAATGTGATTATTTTTGGTTAAGCTAATGTGCTGTTCTCCTGCAGGTAACCGATGGGTGAGAGCTCCCAAATTTACTGAATTATTTGTTACTTATCATAATATGCTAGGTGAGTCACATTAGCATAAGACAATTATTTTGTAAAAATCTAGCCAAAATGGCCTTAAATCTCGCCCAATATGGAGGTAAATTGGGACTGATTTTTCATTTGATTTTTATAACACTATATTGTATTAAGACCATGCTAATATGTGTAATAGGTTCCAGCATTTAATTGGTACATTTTTATTATGGTAGAAGATGAAAGTTTTAAGGTAAAATGCTGATTTTAGGTACCTTTTTGATCCTGAAATCGCCCCCACTTGTACTATGAATTTAGTACTTCCATCAATTGATTTAGATTGTCATTTTATCCACTTTTAAGTTTATCAACTCGTGGCTCCTCAAAAACTTCAAGGCAATTGCGTAAAACGCATTTTCGTGACACCCAAAGGTGCGTTTTTGTGCTTTAAGGATTTTCTGGGAAATAAGTAGTCGCTATGTGTTCCAAGTGTTTATAAATGTTGTTTATAGTCTAATAATATTTTAAGGTGTTACATTGAGTTATATGGGGTTTATACCAACTCAGAACACAATTCTCGGGCCACCGGGCAAAAAGGAGCGTTAAGAAATTCTCCCGAGTATTTTGTCTTTAACTGAGAATTTATCTTGAGAACTTTGTCTTAAATGTTCATTAAGATACTATTATGCATTTTGAATGAGGTGTAATGCTTTACTTTATTTAATAGGGTATTTCCGGGACTTTCGGGCCTTAAGGGGCCTTTAAGGAAATTCCCGGGCATTTCGTATTTTTACTCAGTTCTAACTGAGGACTTGTGTTCCAAAGGCCATATATGATCCTTGGTTAACTTTATATAAGTTCTATAGCTTATATAACTTGGTTAACTTAAGGTCGGCTTTAACGCTCGTTTTTGACCTTAAGGAGTTTTGGTGCGTTTTAACGCCCAAGTGCTTATATGCTTTCTTAGGGTTTAATAAACCCCCAAATAATATTTATTTACTTATATTTAATTATTTAAATGATAGGGGTATTTCATTGAGCATCACCATTTGGACCCCCTTATTCTTACAGGGCAGCTTTCTCAGTCAGTGTTGGGCCACATGTTGGGATCAGGAATTGACGAGATTGTATTCTTATATGTCTTCGTATACATCTCCTTTGAAAACAAATGGGCAACAAACAGAGGCGGACCCATAATTTTAAACTTATGGGATCCATTATCATAGAGAGTAAAGACATGTATATATATATATATATATCAAACTGATATTCAAATTTTTACAATTGCCCAGTCTTCATTGTTTGAAAATAATACATAATCATATCATTACAAATCTGATGGGTTGGGTTGGGCTGCTTCAGAGTTCAAACCAGGTGGTATATGTTTTTTTAAAAAAGGGAAATTTCATGAAATGCCACTATATTTTGGCCTAATTCATGAAATGTCACTAAAAAAAAAGAAAGTCACAAAATGCCACTATATTTTCTGAAAAGTTCATGAAATGCCCCTCCGCCTGGATGGACGTTGACTTTCCGTCCAATGTCAGATTTTTTTTTTGTAAAATGACCTTTATTCCCCTAAAAATTTATGTCACTGTTCAACGACTACTTTTGGGTTCCAACGGTCACTTTTTTGAAAATTTTACGAAGTACATGAAATGCCACTACAACTTTTAAGAAAGTACACGAAATGTCACTACAACGTTACGAAAGTACATGAAATGCCACTACTACTTTACGAAAGTACATGAAATGCCCCTGTAACAAAAAAACGGCTATTTTTCTCTTTCTAACGGCTAGTTCTTCATTTAGATCCCCTTTTGTGCTATAAAAACTCATTGTAGGGCTGTATAATGTCCATATCTCTCCCATACTCACCCATAGCACATCAAACATGTATCCCCCACATACACAACCACAATAGAAGGGAAATTTCAAACAATACATTGCAAGTGTAGAGTTTCTGCAACTCTCAAAGTTTCATACAACTGGAAATCAGCAGGATTCACTTACTATAATTGCTGGAACTGTGGGTTCTTCAAATGATGGGCACCGGTTATGGAAGATCGATATGATCCCCGCTTAACTTCTCAACCCGAGAGTACATCACAAACAAATCCCATATTCTCTTGGTTCCAACAAGGGTCAATCGGAGGTAGAATGTAATCATCTAGTTTGAGTGCTAAAGCGAAATCCGGTAAAGTGGGTGTTGTCTCCATGATTCTACACTCTTGTCAAAGGTTGATTTTGCCAAAACAAGCACAGAGGGTCAGCAAAACTCAATATAGTAAACAAATTTACAAGATGTAAGTTAGCAAACTTTTGCATAATGTACAGAAATACAGCCGCATAACGTACATAAATAAGTAACTGGCCCCACAACAAATCCCATATTCTCTTGGTTCTCCTTTTGTGTTTGTCTGTTTGGTTGATATGTTAATTCGTGACTTCTCTAATTTTGAACTAGACTTTGCACTATTCCAAGATTCATCATGCCAATTTCATCAATTTAGTTTCTTTCCTTGTTCTTAATTAGCTTTAGTAATTATGAAGCACGGACACATCATTTTGTAGTCGTCTCTCGTCTCGGAAATGTCTCAACAATAGGAGACGGCCGGAAACGCAACAAACTAAAGATGGTCATGCATATCTTTCTACTATAGACATGTTCCACTACAATTACTATTGAAGAGTGAGTCAATTCAGTTGAAAGCTGAGTTGTACATGGTGTTTGATGAGTATATAGGAAAGAATACCTACAAAAATCAGTCCCCTTCTATTTCTGCAGCTTTTTCACCAACAACCCTCTCACTGTCTATTGATGGTGAGAGTAACATCAAGACTACATTCCTTGAGGTATTACTTGTCATCTACCAAAATTTCATGCATCGTGTAAAATGTTTGTGTTCTAATTTGGTCTTTTGTGTAATTTAATAGGAATTCAAATCACTTGAATCTGAAGAGAATACTTGTATGAAGTATCAACTGGATCTTTATTTGGAAGAGCCAAGGTATAAGCTTTCTAAAGAGATGTATAATAAGTTTGATATAATGAATTATTGGAGAACACATGCTATTCAATATTCCAAGGTGGTTGTCGTGGCACGAGATGTGCTTAGTGTTCCTATAACAAGTGTTGCTTCTGAAAGTGCTTTTAGTATGAGTGGAAAAGCTCTGGATCAGTATCGTAGTTAGCTTGATCCTGAGGTTGTGGAAGCTTTAATGTGTACGAACAATTGGTTGTTTAGTTGTAAAAGTAAATACTTCTAGTATAGTTATTATTGTGAAATATTATTTGAATATCTGATGTAACATGTGTTAAACAACAAGTATTATTCTTAAACGATAGATTTGAGCAAAGAGAATGCTACATTGGAGGCTCTCACAGCTTGTTTGAGCTTAGTAGATAAAGAAGTTAGCGAATCATAAGCTTGACTGGTGAAGAACTTTTGGTAGGCTGCAGATGCTGATGGATAATTACTCCATGATGCTGCTTTTTTGTGAATGGAATATGTTTTTGGCTTTTTGTAAATGATACAACACAAGTGGTGTGTTTAGATGGTGTCTAAGGGTGAACAAAAGTTGGAGATGTATATTTTTTGAAAGTATGACCTTGACGATAGATCTCTTAGTGAATTATGTAGCAGCAGTGCGAATATTGTGCTACATAATGTTCTTCTAACTATTATATAGAGCTTGCTGGTGTGTAATGCTGCTGCTGGTTGGATTTTCCTGTTCCATTGGAAGTGGAAGAAACTATGAACAAATTAATCAATTTACTAATTCAAAACCAAGCTAGCTAACTGACTAACTTATAATGGATTGATTGATGGATATATAGTTAGCATGCTTTCTAATAATGATACAGTTGCATTTGATACCTCTTTCACTAACGGTTTGTACACCACATAATTCGTAGTAGTTCTGATTTCAGATCTCGAAACCTTGGTGTGATCGGATGAGCAAGTAGTAGTAGTAGTAGTATTATATGGAGTTATTCTAGAGACTTTGCTGGTCTGATTATTTAATTGATCAAATTTCACCAACTAAGAAGAGATTATATTATACTAATAGAAGAAAGAAAGAATATAGAAACAGACCTGAAGCTAGTTGCTGAGAGGAGGAAAGTAATAACCTGGTTGGTTTAACCCGAACGGTTTTTATTTATGGTTTTTTGTTTGCCAATCACTTTTAGATTTCCTACTACATGAAATTTTGACGTTGTATTAAGATATTCTCTATCTGGATTAGGGAATGAATCACTTGTTTTTATTTTCGTTCTCTATTTGATTAATTGGGATCATGTATAAATCTAGATAGGATTAATAAAAAGAAACCTATGGAAAGAGCACATGTTATCAGATTTTTGAATTCATAGGAAACTGTGCAGTACTCTGGATTCTTTGCATAACATATCGTTTAAAGTCGATATAAGTTATTGTGTTGGCATAAAAAATGGGTCGGGTGGGTTGGGTTAGGGTTGAATGATTTTAAATGGGTTGGGTTAGGGTCATGATTTTTCAACCCGATTATATTTGGGTTGGGTTGGGTTAATGATATTTTAAATGGGTTGGGTTAGGGTTGATATCAACCCGACCCATCAACCCGAATTGCCAGGTCTAGTGTATTTTGAGAGCTTCATATGAGGGTAGGTATTGTCGCGTTTCAAAAAAGCTAACTGCCCAATGAAATGACTTTTAGAGGCTTACCTTTCAGAAGAGTACAAATCCCTGTTGATCCGCACTTTGCTTAGAGGCTTCTTAGACAGCAGGTCTTGTAGTGGACATTTGTTGTGTGGGATTTGTTTGATGTACTCCCGGGTTGAGAAGTTAAGCGGGGATCATATCGATCTTCCATAACCGGTGCCCACCATTTGAAGAACCCACAGTTCCAACAATTATAGTAAATTCTGCTGATTTCCAGTTGTATGAAACTTTGAGAGTTGCTGAAACTCTACACTTGCAATGTATTGTTTGAAATTTCCCTTCTATTGTGGTTGTGTATGTGGGGGGATACATGTTTGATGTGCTATGGGTGACTATGGGAGAGATATGGATATTAAACAACCCTACAATGAGTTTTTATAGCACAAAAGGGGATCTGAATGAAGAACTAGTCGTTGTTTCAGAAAAATAGCCGTTTTTTTGTTACAAGGGCATTTCATGTAGTTTCATAAAGTAGTAGTGGCATTTCATGTACTTTCATAATGTTGTAGTGACATTTCGTGTACTTTCATAAAAGTTGTAGTGGCATTTCATGTACTTCATAAATTTTTCAGAAAAGTGACCGTTGGAACCCAAAAGTAGCCGTTGAACAATGACATAAATTTTTAGGGGCAAAAAGGTCATTTTATATAAAAAAACTGACATTGGACGGAAAGTCAACGTCCATCCAGGCGAAGGGGCATTTCACGAACTTTTCGGAAAATATAGTGGCATTTTGTGACTTTCTTTTTTTTAGTGGCATTTCATGAATTAGGCAAAAATATAGTGGCATTTCATGAAATTTCCCTTTAAAAAAAGAACAAAGTGTTAAATTAACAATAGTTGAACTCTTGACCTTTAGTATTAAGAGACCTTAACCACTAAACTACTTCCACAACTTGATACTTTTATCATTTTATATATTAGGTATGAATATTTTATATTTTTATGTAAAATAGCTGTAGGGTCTGGGCCCCATGGACCCCATCCACCCCTGGCAACAAAAGACTTCAAATCTAGCCTTTGTCTCACTATGACAGCACAAACATGTTTGCATGGAATACCAGAGAGATCCTAAGGCATGCAACCACGGTGATGGGAAGTCAAATTGGCAATAAAATATCCATTCACATCCAGGACCTCAAATTCAAAACTGTTGGGTCTCACCACACACGATCTGCCAAGTCTGTTGCTGTGTAGAGTCTTGGAGGCATAACCAGTTACATGCTCTCTAAATTTCACAGAGTATTCTTTGCTTACGCATCTTTGTTGCCCGACAACACTTGATGTAACTGACGTTAACATTGACTTTTTGTCTCATTATCTGCATCATGTCCTTAGGAACCAATTTTATATTCGCTCTAATGTCACATAGTATTATCTTCGTGGTCCATGGGATTGTAGCATTTGGATTCTTGGATATTATCGTACAATCATGTTCCCTTTTGAGAATCTTGATCATGAATGTAATTTTGTCGGGAAGAAAAGATGCATGCAACCCCCGATGTATCTCAAATTCCACCCATGTATCCATTAACAAAGAATGATTCACAACCTCCTTTACAATCAAGGTTATCTTCTTTACAAAGGAAAAAGCTTTGAACATGTTAACCAGCGACGTGCCATTACAATTTCAGTGTATTTCTTACTCTTTAAGTGCTTGTAGAAGAATGTAGGGTTAGGTGTAATGACTATCTTTCCATTCCTTCCATATAATCTCTCATCAACTATGTGGTCTGAAATACCCCAAACCTAAATATGTTATTTATATGTTAAACTATGGTATATTAAGGCTAAAAGTGCCTTAGAAACATTAGTAAACAATTTGAACCATAGTAAACACAATAAAGTACCATTAAGACAATTTGAGCAAAAACATGCTCTAAGCTTGGGATAACCTTGGTTAGGACCCAAAAAGCTTACCAAGACTTTATTAACTTTCTAATGGACATGTTAAACCAATTACTAAAGAAAACCAAGCTCAAAAACAAGTTAAACACACAAATTGTGCTTTAAGGAGTCTTAAAGCACATTTTTGAAAAATTGTCTTAGAAATGGGTTTTGAGTGGTTAAATGCCCATTATTACACCTTAATTAACATGTGTACTACTTAGTATCACATTAGGAAGCCTAAATCAATGGGAAATCAAAAATTTCACAAATATGTGCACTAATTGTGAATAGTGCTCAAATAGTGCTTCATTTAGCATTAAGTCAACTATAGTTAATTAAGTGGTCAAACTAGCTACTTAATATCCCAAGTATGGAAGAGGGGCCAGTTTTTAAGGTGGGGAGTCGTCAACCTATCCAGCCAATTAAAGAAAGGAAGAAGAAATAAAGTAAAAAAAAGACTATTTGCTTTTTAAGTAAATATCTCACAAATACACTCTCTTACCTCACTTTTCTTCATTCCCTCTTGTTCCCACCATCTTATTCCTTCATTCTCCTAAGCAAAACCGTTCATGCTACAACACCTCTCTTCTCCATCATCATTTCCTTGTCAATTCCAACTCCATGCTCCAAATCAAATTCTAAGACCATATTTGTGTTAGTTGAACCAAGCTCTTCAATTCTCCAAGAACTCAAGTTTCATTCCATGGAGAATCTTCATTGAAGGAGGAAAAGCTCAACTTCTTATACCTTGTTACTCTTCTTTGCTTCAAGGTAAGAAAAGCCAAAGAAAATTCATGTTTCCTCTCATTTTCATACATGGCCGAGAATCAACTTTGATGGTGCCTTGTCTTGCTCTTTTTAGTAGCTAGGAGGAGTCCTACCTTGCTTCTAAGTCAAGCTCTCTTTCAATTCCAAGGCAAATATCAATTCTAGTGTTTAAAACGCTTCTTGTAATCTAGGGTTTGTTCATGAGTTTAAGTATTATGCTTAATGCTCATTACCCTTATTTGTGTATTGGTTAGAAGATTGACAAGTGAACAAAAGTCCTTGCCGATTTTCAATCAAGAAAGAACAAGAGAAAACAAGTGAGAAAGTCTTGAAGAGGAAGAGGTAAATGACCTATCCTAATGTAGTTTTGTGCCTTAGGAAATTGAGCTTGAATTGCTTAATAAACAACCTAAAGAGCCAAAGGGAAATGAGTTAGTAAAATATCCACAAGGTGGATTATAAGGACATATGAGATTGTTGTGTGTATTTGCAGGTTGAAAGCATTTAATATGTGGAAATTCAGTGTTTAAGATTATTGTTATTTAAGGGCCTAAGAGCCATGTCATTTAGGGCCTAAGTGCCAAGCAATTTAAGTTTATGCACTATATTGTGATGTAGTGTAGTTTGGGTGTAGTTTGTGTGTAAAGAACATTCATAGTGGATTTGAATGTCTTTGATTGATTTAGGATGAAAAACCATGTGTTTGAGTGTATGAATGTGCTAGAGAAGCTATGGCAAAGTTTAGTTGATAAACAAAGAGTTTTAAGCATTTTAAGGTGATTTTATGACCTAGGGAGTGTAGACACCAAAAATTCTCACCCATAAAGCAAATTCCAGAATAAGAAACACAATAAGAGGGGTCGTCGTCTTTCTTTGTCAATACGTATTGACATGCGTGCCAAAATGAAACCATCGTTTTATAGTCTTTTTAAAGCATTTTATAAAAACACGATTTTGCGAAAATGAATTTCCAACGACAATACGGTTCTACACCCGTCCCTTTTGTTTTATTCACTTATTTTATTATTGCTTATTGTTTAATTATTATGTTATCTTTTATTTCCAGTTTGTTATGTATTTATTGCTACTCTTTTTAGTCTTTTAGCATTTACTTTTTATCATCATCATCTTCCTTGTTATGTATATCATTTTATACACTTTTCACTATTATTTTCCATATTATTATACTTCGTTTTGTTGTTTATTTGATTAAACTTCATCTTATTTCATTTTATTTTTATTACTCGTTCATTCCATCATATTTACCATCACTTGTACATAGCTAATGCGATTTCCTTTTTTACGACATTCACTTGTATATTATCACAGTAGTACCGTTTCATTATTTCATGTACTTATTGTTATTTCAATTCATTTGTTTATCATGATGTTTTCGTTTCTATCTACATTCCATTATTTCATGACCTTTTTTTTTTTAAGAAAACAATCCATTTTACTAGATTAAACTCTTTCATTTCACTGCATACTTCCATTAAAACAACGACGCTATTATGGAATTCATTTAGTCCAAATAAAGAGTTGTAGCATTATTTCTCACATTAAAATATCAAGTTCAACCACTGGCATAATGATAAGTGTCCAAATGAGCATGTTATTTAGGTGTATTTCATGTATAATATTAGCACTTTTCTTGCTCATTTCTCCACTTCGGTTAGTTTTCCTCTAGTTTATGTTTTATTGTTTATCTCACAAAATTATTGGTTTAACATGAGGAAAACCAAGCCGGGAGCAAAGTACACGAAGAGACGAACGGATAGGCGCAGACGGCTCGAAAAACGGAGCCCAAACGAATAATCTAGAGCCAGTCGAAGTTGGAAGAAATAAATCACGACAACATGTTGCAACCGCCCCATGTTGGGCGGACTCATAGGCGGCCACAACAACACAACCGCCTCATATAGGGCGGTTCCACAGGCGGTTCTGAGGCGGACAACACACAACCACCCAACCAGAGGCGGTTCCATAGGCGGTCAAGACTAAAAATCGCCCCGAAACAGTTTTCTTCTTCGCGCCGACTCTGCAACTCGTATCTGCTCCGCCTACCTTAATTTCCTCACGCGTTTCGGCTTGTCCCCTGCAATTAATGAAGCAATCAATGCTTCAATCAGTGAAGAAATCAACAGAGGCAATCAAACTGCAAGTCTTCTACTACTCTTCCCTTCTTCATAAATAGCCATCCTCCACAACCTTACAGCAGTACACGGAGAAAACCAGAAAATCACTCACTCTCACCCCATTCATTCTCTTCCATTAAACACTCACGCAGTAACTAAAGAAATAGAAGAGCAGCAGTACGAGCTAGAGCAGACCAGTTCTTCCTCTGAAATAATGTCAAAATCTGTCTGTGCTATCTTCTTATCTCCGTTAATGTCTGAGTAATTTTCTTCTGTATCCTAGGATGGGGGTTTGATTTCTAATATTACGTAAATTAATATTTATCACCTGTTTTCTCATTTAACTTGTTTTAATTCCTTTCAACTAAAATTGCTAAATGCTTTGCGCGACAAACGACTGCATCTATTTGGTAACTATCAACATATGATTTTGAGATAGTGTAGGTACCACAAAGGAATTAATCTTAGTATTTACACTCCGGACTGAGCAGGAAAATATTAAGGCTTTTATTAAGAGTTCGTAACTGACAATTATTAACTCTAATAGGCAATAAATAATTGAAATATGGTTATAAATATGTTTAAGTAATTTAGGAAATTCCCCCGCTATCCTAGGATACATTTTTCCATTCACATCAATTAATTCACCTTTTTACTGTTTTTATTATATTTGCACTGATCAAACAACAAATCAAGCTTGCCTCCGGCTAAACCCCTTTTTACAGTTTTTAAGTAACTACCAAGACTAGGATAAATTGAACAATCTCCCTGTGGATACGACACTTGTTTTACTAACTACGACCGGGATTTGTTTGCAGCCCGACGTTTATAATTTGAGTTTTTAATTTCTTTCTTTTAATTTTACACCAGTTTTAACCTCTCAGAAAATACACTCTGCAAATTGGCGCCGTTGCCGGGGAGATTGATTCCATCAATTTCCCTAGTTTCCGGTAGTTCACTAGCTATATTATAATAACCTGTTAATCTATTAAAATATATAAAAAAAAACTGTTAATCCAATTTCGGACATATAACCTCGACATTTGACTTGGACATTTGACATCTGACATCTGACTTCGGACTTTGGACATCTAACATCTAACTTCTAATATTATTGTTATTTCTTTCCATTGTCATTTAATTACCATTGTCCTTAATTTTCTGTACAGTATTTATTAACTTCAAAATTCCAGTATACTAACTACTAACTTTAAATTTCTGTCATTTAATTTTCTGTCATATAATTTTCTGTCATTTCATTTCCATTGTCTCTAACTACTAACTTATAATTTTTGTACATTAACTACTAACTTAAAATTTCTGTCTCTAACTGTTAACTTGTAAATTCCCTTGTCACTTATTTTCTGTCATTTATTTTTGTTATAAAAAAAATGAAAAAAATATATATGTATAATTATTTATCTGCCTAACCAATATCTCTGCCTTTTTTTATTCTATTTTACTAACAAATTTTGCAGTTTCTGACGAACCACAAGTTATCTTCTGTGCATGCCAAATACTCGAACCCGAGGCTCTCCACCAATCAGTCCGAGCCCCGAACCCGAGCGCACTTTATTACAAGCACAAAGAAACCTGAGAAACCAAGCCATGGCCAATAACCAAGTTATAAATGAAGTAGACCAGGCAAATCAACCAGAACACCGTGCCCTATCAGATTACCACCAACCTAACACCGAAGGAAGAGCATCAGCTATAGTTCTCCCCGAACTAACACCAGAAGAAGCCGGACGTTGGGTTTTCAAAACCCACTACATCACCGCCGTCCGGGATCTAGGCAAGTTTAGTGGAGCGAACCCAGATGAAGCCCCAAATCATCTGAGTCTCTTCCTAGACTTCTGCAATTCCTTTGGTCAGACCGGCAACGTCAAAGAAAGAATTCGACTCCAACTATTTCCTCACTCATTATCGGATTCAGCAAACCGGTGGTACCGAAGCCTTCCCTCCCGATCAGTCACCACATGGCTACAAATGGCCCAAAAATTCCTTGCCAAATACTACCCAACCAGTAGGACGAGGCAATTGATCGGTGAAATCAACACTTTTTGTCAGGAGCCGGGAGAAACATTATACGACGCATGGGATAGATTCAAAGATATGCTAATGAAATGTTCCCACCATGGTCTTGACGATCAATCCCTCTGCCTGTCATTCTTTAACGGTCTGGATGATGGGAACCGACTACTCGTCAATTCCTCTGCAGGAGGAAGTTTCATGATGAAATCTCCTAAAGAAGGAATGGATCTTCTTGAAACCATGACGAGCAACACGAGACAGTGGACGAGATCCAAAGGAAGAACGCCACGAGCAGCAGGCCTACTCCACGTTGAGCCTACAGATCATTTATCAGCTCAGATCTCGTCCCTTGCAAAGATGGTGGAAAAGCTAACGACATCACAGAACGAAATCGTAAAAACAATAGCTTCCCCACCTACAAGCTCACCACCAGTTCCACCTGCAGAGCGATGTGTCATATGCGCCGGTCCTCATGAAACCCATCAGTGCGAAGGTAAAGGCCAGTACGAGGAAGTACAATTCATAGGAAACCGCCCCGGTAATTCCTACAACAATAACATCAACAACAACTATCCATGGAGAAATCACCCGAATTTCATGAAAAATAATGATCAGAACCAAGGAGGGCAGAACAACAATTCCAACACCTATCAGGGAACCGACCCCAAACCAAACTCTAATATGGGTTACAGAGCACTAGGTGCCCCTCCAGGTTTCAGCCAACAACAACAACAACAACCATCTTCATCCTCTGTTGATCCAAACGCAGAACTCAAAGAGATGATGAAGGGATTCATGTCCATAACTCAAAACCAGCTCTCTGCACAAGAAGCCTTCAACCAGAAATTGAAGGTAAATTCAATCAATTGCGAACAACTTGCTCGAAGACCGCCAGGGGCTCTCCCCAGCCAAAATGAACCAAATCCAGAGAGCAAGCCAAGTGCATCTATGTGAAGGAGCACGATAAAGATAGCTAGATGGCAACAGCTGAAGTTCCAGAACTCACCCTTCCCTCCAAGAGTGGGGTTGGTGCTGCAATCGAAACTTCCAAAAGGAATGTATGCTGAACTTGAAAGCACCGCCAAAGCCTATAAAAATCGCATTCAATCTGAGAATACCTACCTCAAGCACTTGGTGGCCGGTTATGAAAATGAAAAGCTCGACTTTGAAGAAGAAGAAGAGGTTAAGGCGATAACCTTGAGAAGCGGTAAGAAAACCGACGAAATTCACATCCCGCCAAGGTTAGAAGAATCCAAAGAGGATAGTGAAGAAAGGGTTGAGGTTCCAACAGAAAAGACACCTCCAAGCGTCCTCACTATTCCATCAGCTTCAGAACCTTCTTCACAAGAACCGCCTATACCATTTCCTCGCCGACTCCAGAAGCAGAAATTGGATAATGAATATGGTAAGTTTCTAGAAATGCTGAAGCAGCTAAACGTCAACATACAGTTCGTAGACCTCATTGCCAAAATGCCAAACTATGCCAAATTCCTCAAACACCTCATATCCAACAAAACTAAATTGGCCGAAGTCGGTACGGTACCTCTCAATGTAGCTTGCTCAGCTACTCTACAAAAACCACTACCGTCAAAATGCAATGATCCGGGCAGCTTCACTATTCCAGTCACAATTGGTAGCACCTCATTTCCATACTCCTTATGCGACCTGGGTGCCTCCATTAATTTGATGTCCCTCTCCACTTTCAAAAAGTTGGGAATTGGAGAGATGAAAAAGACCAAGATGACCCTGCAACTGGCAGATGGTTCGGTAACATACCCAAGCGGAGTGGTGGAGGATGTTATCATTAAAGTGGAGCACTTATACTTCCCATGCGATTTTGTCATTCTCGACATCGAAGAGAACCCCACTACACCTCTCATCCTTGGACGACCATTCCTTGCCACAGCCGATGTGCACATTTGGGTAGCCCAGGGGAAAATCACCCTTCAAGCTTATAACGAAAAGCTGGAGTTTGCATCAGGAAGATCCCCAGATAATAAATCTAAAGATCTCAAGTTCGTAAGGGACACTCAATCACCATCATCCCCACTTCTGTTTATTACCCTTCCAGACGGCATGTCTATTACAGAGTTACCACCACCAATCCCGGACGAAGAGCGGGATAAGAAAAGAAAACATGCATCCAGGTGGACTCTCAAAAATACCATCGAGTCATGCTTTGGATCTCCTCCTCATAACCACCCCCCATGATCGATCTAACGACAAAGCGTCTAGCCAAAGACGTTAAAGAAGGGCAGCTTTCCGGGAGGCAACCCGGACGAACTTATCTTTATTTGCTTTTATTCTCTTTTTAATTTTCAGGTTCTCTTTAAATTTTGTTTTTGCTAACTCTTAGCCCCGTTTATAGTATGGTTGCTTCTAGTGTCTTATGCAGGTGCAATTTCATGTCTACACCGCAACCAAGCTACGCTACTTGAGGCTGAAGCTCAAGTGTGGGGGACCTCTTATAACGCTAGCAAAAATAATATCAGGGGAGTACCAGTTTCCTTAACCTTGCTTTTATTTAAATAAAATATGCAGAGGAGAATTTATATGCTTAAATGAATATTCGTAAGCTTCGTGTTCTCTCTATTTTATCTAATTACCGAAAAGGCCTTCTGAAACTTTCCCTTGTTTTTCTGGTGAATAACGAGGACGTTGTTCAATTTAAGTGTGGGGGAGTGTGCCCTTTTCGGTGACATCTTATGCTAAAATGCTTAATCTCTCTGCTTATCTTGCGTTTGTCCATATTTAATATCGTGAACCCTTTATGTGTAGGTTGTTCTCTTTAAGAATAAATATTGTTATGAATTGTGGGATAAATGGTATTAATGGTACAAAAATTTTAAAATTTTGATTACTTTTGAGGAGCATTTTTATGCGGTGTGACCAAATGATCTGAAATGGTTGGATTTTTATTACTCAGGGGTTCCTTCTGTCTTCTTTCTTAGGGATTGCTAAGGGTACTTCTCTGTTAAGAAGAAAAAAATAAAATAAATAAGGGACTTGCGAGACACCATTGGTAACCAACAAGAGAGTTGAGTGTTCTTTAAAATACGAAGGCTTAATGCCTACTTATTATCTTCTCATCTCTTATGCAAAAGTGAAACAAATGCATAAATCTATTTTTCCTTTTGTTTTCTCCTCAATGCCCATTCTTGAGAGAAGTTGGCCATGGTAAAAGTTCTCAAAGTCACCTTAAACTAAGAAGCATTGAAGTACTCCGGATCATACCCCGAAACTCTTATTTTTATTTTTGCCCTGAGTACACCTATGCCACCAGTAGGTGATGGATCACACTCCTCTAAAAAGTTTAAGATCATGTACTATTGACTTCTTTATCCTACCCTTCATAATAGTATTTGTTAATATTGAGCATTCCACTACTAAAAAAACGGATTTAGAGACGGAATAGAGACGGAATCGTTCCGTCTCAATACGGGTCGTCGCAAATTTAAATGGAGACGGAATCTTCACTTCCGTCTTAAACGGAGTCAGAATGGAGACGACTTATTCCGTCTCTATCTAACAATTAGAGACGGAATAGAGACGGAATAATTTCGACTCTAATAGAGTCGGAATTCTACAACCCCACCTAGAGTTTCGAGACGGATAATTCTGTCTCCATTCCGTCTCAATTGGAGAGAGAATAACATTCGTCTCAAATCCTATATCCAGAATCAACATTAGAGACGGAATTTCTTTCTCTATTCTCTCTAGTATGTTTTTTTTATTTCATTGATATTATAATTATTTCATATTGTAATATATCATTCTTATTCGACTAAATACCTATAATTATTATCATTATCAATACATATAAGTTTTTATATTTATATATACCAAAATGAAATAACGAGATTAAATGTCTAAATAGGATAATATATATATAACAAATTTGAACTTATAGAATTTGTCACAAGCTTCAGAAGTTCAACCCAAGCACAAAAGTTATAACATCACCACAATCATTGATAACATAAGATCGTGCTCAAAGATCCATTACATCAATTGGTATCTTAGTACCCAAAAACAACCAACATCAGCTCCTACCCCTTTCCTAGCCAAATAGTGAGCTCCAAAATTATCACCCCTATGTACATAATCAAAACGAGTGACACAAACTCAGCATTCAACCAAAAAACTATCTAGTAAAGAAGTTGTTTCATGATCTGAACACCTCACACCATCATTCAAATAGTCTACTAAAGACGACACAAGACTAGCTACCAGAGCTTGCATCCCGTGTTTGATTGCAGTTACCTGAGCTTGCACCCCGTGAATCGAAAAGCCTTGTAGTAAAGCGTACCTTGGCTCTTTTGCAGCATATAAGTGATGCAGAAATAACTTCGTTGATATTATTCTTTTCGTTGATTATTGTTTTCAAATTAATTGACGTAACAATCACAGGTGGGATGTTGTCCACGATCTTTGAGGATGTTGACACCTGAATGTCCTTCAAGCAATCAACAATCACCTCAAACTTACACCAGCTAACCTGTTGCAATTACAAAAAATAAAAAGTTAGCTGCAAATAGCAGGACTGGCGACATAGACCTCATATTTCAGTTTGTAGTGACAAGGTGTGAAATAGATAAGCACTTTACCCTCTGGTGAGGTGAACAGTTAGAGAACTTGGAAATGGACAACCATGTTGGCCCTTTGATCTTCCTTTTAACAAGAAACAGCTCCAGAGCACTGCATGTAATGATCGTACTCACTTTCAACATAACAGGATATGGAATACATTTGACCAATTGCAGTATAGCCAGAAGAAGTCCACGTACTCACTTTCAACATAACAGGATATGGAATACATTTGACCAATTGCAGTATAGCCAGAAGAAGTCCAAAAACACAACGCGAATCATATAGTTTAAAAAAGTACTAAATCAAGAGATGTAAAACCAATTTCAAAATGTTAGGTTCAGAGCACAACAACTTGATAAATGTAGAGGCCAAGAAAGACACTGCACAGTGACTAACTAATGATAATATCTCGCTATTATCAAGTCAGGATAACATATTGACATGCAGTTCTACCCTTACCACATTTTCCATCCTAAGTTAAAAAATGATGATTCCACCAAATTGCAAAAAATGTAGTGGCACCATTATTCAAAGAAGAGAAGCAAGCAGCAGTTTTAGTACCAGGATAAAAGCTGAGCAGAAAAATCGAGCCTATATTCTTGCTTAAGTAACAGCAGAGAGAGCATTTGGTACTTGCACTCACATTTTCTTAAGTTTCAGTATTAATATTTGAGGAAAAAGTCAGAACCAACGACTTCCATAAGCAGTTTGCTACCAGCTGAAAAACTTTTGAGAAAGAGGCGAAACATAAACAAAATTGAGAGCCAAATTCCGCAATGCAAAATTGGAATGTGTCTAGTCGTACATGGTAGGATAAAAATGGCTCCACCTTTGACGTCTAGACAAAATTAACAAGTTGTTTATCAGAGGTGCAAATTTTGTAAACTGAAATTGTTATAAATGCTCATTAAAATCCCATCTCATTGTCGTAGAGATTGGAAAAAGAATCAAGCTTTACTTAGACAAATAAAAAACTGATAAAATTACTCTCGCTCATTTCCTCTGAAACAGCTACTGGAATCTTGGAAGTGATGGATCATATTAACCTCAGAGGTAGAAGTAGTCTTTTAAGGAAACCTCATAATGCCATGAGTTCTTAAGCAATTTCTAGGTTCGAAGTAGACTTTAAGCAGAATTGTGTAAAAGTAGCCAAAGCAAATGTTGCCAAAACAAATGTAGCTAGCTTTACTACCACTGTTCACCACCAGCACATCCCACGTAGTAATTAGTTTGCTTCAGATGGAAAAATAAAACCAAAAATAAAACCAAAATTCTTTGAAGATACGGGGGGAACTTTCAAATGTACAACTCTCTTTGGATAAAAAAAACTTTGTACAATGAACTGATGAAACGCCACTTTCAAGATGACTATATATATATGTAACCTTTATATACCTATTCTTACTCAAATAAGAGAGCCAAAGATTGTCAGACATGTAATCATGCATAAAAAGATAGGCCGACCGTGAGGTCACCTCTCATCGACTCCAGCTCTTCATTGAAAAGCTCCGTCAGATCAATCTCAACAATCAAACTTGGACAATGGAGACACCAAATGAGTTGAGTTCCTAATTCAGAAAACAATACTAGAAGGTGGTTGATATTGCTTTTGACCATAAGGAGAAATTTGGTGATCATTGATTCACTACCATTACATAGATCAACCGCGCAAGGCTTACAAAAAACAAGTAGAACTAATTTACATTAGATAGAAGTATGACCGCAATAGTTCAATACTTAAAGAATTAGGTCATAGCTAATCATTCTACATACTTTCAAACTAAATATAATTACACAGTAGTACACCACCAAGATAATTAAAATTCATAACCTGCCACTAATCAGTTCTAGTTTGACGAGAATAAATGCTGTCATGAACGAATGAAAATAACATCTGAACTGTAGTCAAAATTATGAAAAGATAACTGTACTTCCACTTTCCTAGTTTGATGAGAATAGTTGCTATCGGTAATTATAATCTGGATAAATTGCTTGCTCTTCCCACCTAGTTTTATTAGATACGGTTCTTGACCAGTTAACATAATTGATAAATTTTGTGTGCAGACAACATGGGGTTTTGACGCTATCGACCTCAATTTAGTGATTTATACCATTCTTAAATCAAATCTTGACATAGTAATGCAATAATATATCAGGCAACGCTACAATTGAAAATCTTTACCACAAAATTTTGATGTCAGGTTGTTGGCCAACAAATGGAGTTGGATGCTCTGCACCTGCTTTACGAATAAAAAATCTAAAAAACCTAGACGATTATAGGAGGAAAAGGGAACAAAAGCAATTTATTGTAAGGTTGGACTATCACAACTACCTACTGCAGATTGAAGTTCTCCTTGACGCTCGGCACCTGCTCAAAGAAAACGAAGAACATAAGACAAACAGAGATTTGAAGATGTACCCTAATGCCATAAGAAAAAAGCTGAATGATCTCTGATTCTCGTAATTCTAAAATCAATATATGCGCTATCTAGGAATATCAAACATAAAACAACAAGAAATAGACATGCGCTATTTATCAATCACTAGTTACCACCATCGTATATCCCAGAGCCAGAATCAGTACCTGAATTTGGATTGCTCACTTCTTAGCAGCCACAAGTGGAGATTGAATTGATGAGACAGACAAACAAGAGTCGAGGTCGAGACATGCAACAATGAATCAGTACCGACGGGCGATGACGAGATCTAGACAGGCAGCACCACGGTAGTTGAGGAGGAGAAGTGAGGATTGAAGAAGTGCACATTGTTAAGGGGGAGAAGTGGAGATTGATGAAAGAACTGGAGTGGAAGTGGAGACTGGAGTCGCACAGCGCCGAGAGAAGCTTGAACATGAACAACGGGAATTGGAATTTGGATTTGGGGCGGGGGTGAGACCGTTCGTGAGCGAGACATGGACACCTCTAGCAGTAGTTTTTTAGAATGGGAATTAGGGTTATAATTTAGCGTCGGAATTATCCGTCTCTAAATTGAGTCGGATTTAGAATTCTGTCTCTATTTGAGAGAACATTTAGTTCCGTCTCTATTTGAGACGGATTATTCCGTCTCTATGTTCTTTTAATATAGAGACAATATTTCCGTCTTTATTCCGTCTCTATATCTGGCGCCAGTTATAAAAACATCGCGCTAATTGATCCTCGCACTAATCCATCTCCATTCTGACTCTATTCCGTCTCAATTGTTTTAATCACTATTTCGTCTCTAATCCTTCTCTATTCCGTCTCGATATAGAGACGGAAATTTTTTCGTCTCAATTTCCGTCTCTAAATCACTGTTTTTTAGTAGTGAATTCCCTACTTGCTTGGGTACATGGTTTTGCTTGAGGACAAGCAAAAAGATAAGTGTGGGGGTGTGATAAGTGTCCAAATGAGCATGTTATTTAGGTGTATTTCATGTATAATATTAGCAATTTTCTTGCTCATTTCTCCACTTCGGTTAGTTTTCCTCTAGTTTATGTTTTATTGTTTATCTCACAAAATTATTGGTTTAACATGAGGAAAACCAAGCCGGGAGCAAAGTACACGAAGAGACGAACGCATAGGCGCAGACGGCTCGAAAACGGAGCCCAAACGAATAATCTAGAGCCAGTCGAAGTTGGAAGAAATAAATCACGACAACATGTTGCAACCGCCCCATGTTGGGCGGACTCATAGGCGGCCACAACAACACAACCGCCTCATATAGGGCGGTTCCACAGGCGGTTCTGAGGCGGACAACACACAACCGCCCAACCAGAGGCGGTTCCATAGGCGGTCAAGACTAAAAATCGCCCCGAAACAGTTTTCTTCTTCGCGCCGACTCTACAACTCGTATCTGCTCCGCCTACCTTAATTTCCTCACGCGTTTCGGCTTGTCCCCTGCAATTAATGAAGCAATCAATGCTTCAATCAGTGAAGAAATCAACAGAGGCAATCAAACTGCAAGTCTTCTACGTACTCTTCCCTTCTTCTATAAATAGCCATCCTCCACAACCTTACAGTAGTACACGGAGAAAACCAGAAAATCACTCACTCTCACCCCATTCATTCTCTTCCATTAAACACTCACGCAGTAACTAAAGAAATAGAAGAGCAGTAGTACGAGCTAGAGCAGACCAGTTCTTCCTCTGAAATAATGTCAAAATCTGTCTGTGCTATCTTCTTATCTCCGTTAATGTCTGAGTAATTTTCTTCTGTATCCTAGGATGGGGGTTTGATTTCTAATATTACGTAAATTAATATTTATCACCTGTTTCTCTCATTTAACTTGTTTTAATTCCTTTCAACTAAAATTGCTAAATGCTTTGCGCGACAAACGACTGCATCTATTTGGTAACTATCAACATATGATTTTGAGATAGTGTAGGTACCACAAAGGAATTAATCTTAGTATTTACACTCCGGACTGAGCAGGAAAATATTAAGGCTTTTATTAAGAGTTCGTAACTGACAATTATTAACTCTAATAGGCAATAAATAATTGAAATATGGTTATAAATATGTTTAAGTAATTTAGGAAATTCCCCCGCTATCCTAGGATACATTTTTCCATTCACATCAATTAATTCACCTTTTTACTGTTTTTATTATTTGCACTGATCAAACAAAATCAAGCTTGCCTCCGGCTAAACCCCTTTTTACAGTTTTTAAGTAACTACCAAGACTAGGATAAATTGAACAATCTCCCTGTGGATACGACACTTGTTTTACTAACTACGACCGGGATTTGTTTGCAGCCCGACGTTTATAATTTGAGTTTTTAATTTCTTTTCTTTTAATTTTACACCAGTTTTAACCTCTCAGAAAATACACTCTGCACATAACTGGTTAAAGATATTGTCAAGTTGCGAGAATACTCAAGTTCGAGTTCTGCTCATTACATTTTGATGCCTGTTTTTGTTTTGGTTATCGTTTCTTCTAAACCCTAACTCCACCCTTTTTCTTATAAATGCAACATCAAACAAACCCTACTATTCACTTCTTCAGTAGCCGTCTCCTCCATCTTTGTCAACCGATCAACATCTCTTCATCAAAAACAAAACCCCCCAAAGAATATCAAGATCTACTCTCTCCTTCTTCGATTAACCGGCCACCCCCTGACTCGGTTCTCGATTCTCATTCTCCGTCGATCAACATTGCAACCTATCTGACCAACGAAAACATCCATTCTCTGCTTCTCATCCTCTTCATTTTTCTTCGGTAATTTTGCAAACCGACTTGCGAGCAAGGGACATCGTGCCCTGTCCTCCATTCTCGTCACTTTCAAAATTTCGCCACTCAACTGGAGAATTCATACATGCTTTGCCCCCTTTCATCTCCACACTTACGAAGCCAGGTGCAAAGGTTTGGGTAACCACCCTTGTCCTTCGATCAAAACCCCCCATACTAACCGGTCTGGGGTTTGATGCCATTGTAGACCAGATTTCCTTCTCTGTTGCACTCAGTGGCGGACCCAGAGATTAAAAATTATGGGGTCACTGATAAATAAAAATTTCTATAGTTAATTTTTTATGACATTTGTGGGGTCACTGAGACATAAAATATCTACTCTTTTATAAAAAACTACATTAAAACTCACTATATTAATATTTTTTTTATAAAAGTCATGGCACGTGACCCCTACTAGGTCCGCCACTTGCACTTCACCAACTTTGAGACGACACTGAGATTTCTTTATGGTCGCCACCCGATATCGGTACTTCGGTCCCTCCTCCCTCTCTATCGTTTACTTTCTTTCATTCTCGGTCTATCTGTTTGTTCGTGGTTTTGCAGGTTGTGACGTCTCGTGCACGAGCTCTGAGAAATCCAGACCTGAATGGGTCTTCACTTCCGTCGCTCACTAGTTGTCTGTTGTCCATGTTCTTTGTCTTGAAGGGTTCGATCTGATTGGCCTGATTCTGGACTAGTCAAGTCCGCCCCAGATAAACCTCCCTACGCGAACTCTTCTTCTGCGTCTTTTTAAAATTTTATTTTGTCTCTAGCCATGTCGGATTCATACTCTGCTTCGAATATCCCTCAGATTGACCTAATTTTTAGGTCGTTTGAACTCGCTATGCGCTTCTTGGTCCCGATATGAAATGGCCTGCAGAGATCTTCATGCCTTGATCGATTTGTCCGATGAATAATTGTAGGTCCATCTGTCTGCGGACTCAAATCCCTACTCGAAGTGGGTTTATAGCCGAATTTCGGATCCCCTTGTCGTCTTCTATTTTCTTTTGTATTCAACCTTTACCGTCATATTCTTGTTCTGTTTGAGAGAAACTAGCGATGGATATAATGCTCATAAGTGTTCTCGGACCTAGATCGCATTCAATTTTTCATCTCTTTTGTTGTTCATTCAATTGTATTTACGGTTTAATGTGCTGGGTTGTGCTCTTTGCGGTTCTTTCTCTGACTACTCTTCGATTTTTGATTCTCATTTGTCTCAATTTGTGAAGGGTTTAAAGTCTCCCTAGGTCCTGTTAAGATCTACTAGATTTTGGTTCGAGTTCTGTACGCACTGCCCAATTTTTCAATTTCATGTTATCCCTGTGTATTTCGTTTTGTTCATCTGCTCACCCCTTTACAATGCTTTTTTTTTTACTGAGGTAAATACATGATCTGGCTTGGGCTGAGGTTTGTGTGGTGAGCTGCTTGGAGTCACCTTGAGCTTGACCAAAGTAACGATTTTCTTGAGACAAGGGTTGGTTTTTCTTTCTGGTGTTCAGGAGTACTGCTTACCAATTAGTTTAGATTTTTTTGCCGCCACTGAATTTGACCCATGTCCCATGCATCGGGGTTTTATTACAAGATAGCATAGTTTGTATGTAAATACTGTTCCGTGTGATTACTGTTGTGTTATGTTCCATTTTTTAGACTATCAGTGACACTGCTCTTTGAATTTAACATTAGATCTGGTTAATTGAGCTAAATCTATTAGTTTAGAGTTTTCATGATGATAAAACAGAACCGAATTTGTCAAAGTTCGCATTGCAGCTATTTTCAATTTTGATATGTTCATCATGTGTGTTGGCTTTCTGAATTAATTTCTGCACCGTACATAGTTTACATTTAGTTTTTTTTATAATTTTCGATTTATTTCCTTGTGTACTTTTGATTATTATTAAGCTTTTGTTATCACCCTTAGGACCTTTTAAACTAACAGAAAAGTTTTGGATGTATTATCGCTCCACACCTAACGGGTCTCTCATTTGTTTAGTGGGGCAATAATCTCCTATAACTTCAGAAAACACTCAAACCACCTTTATATGTATATACGAACAAAAGCTTTAAAAACAAGCCCTTAAGGCTAGCTTAGGAGGGTTTAAGATGTGAAACCACCCCATGACTAGCGCGTCTCTCATTCGTTTTATGTGGGTGGAATTCTCCTTTACCTTCAACACACCCCTAATCAAGAGTTAATAAACCAATCAATAAATTGATCCATCTCACTTGTTAATATCTCACAAATCAAGCCCAAAAATCAATAAGCCCCATCTTTGGTCAATTTCTCAAAAGTCCATCATGCCAAAAAATCAAAAGCCCAAATCTACTCAAAATTAAGCCTCATTTTGGCCCCACATCAAACAAGGCCCAATTTTGGCCTAACTCCAAACAAGGCCCAATTTTGGCCTAACTCCAAACAAGGCCCCATTTTCGGCCCAACTCCAAACAAGGCCCCATTTTCGGCCAAACTTCAAACAAGACCCAATTTCCAACAAAGCCCAAAATAGGACCAATTCAATTCCAAAGCCCAATCACTCCAAGGCCCATATCCATTTAGGCCCAAATTTCAAACCCAAATTCCAAGGCCCATTGCGGCCCAACATCTAAGGCTAATTTCAGCCCAACTTCTAAGGCCCATTTAAAAAACCCAACCCCATGGCCCATTTAAGGCCCATTTCAAAAGCCTAACCCCAAGGCCCACTTCAGCCCAATCACCCAAGGCCCAAATTCCAATCGGCCCAAAAGCCCAATTCAGCCCACAGTCCAATCACCCTAAGACCTAAAAGTCCAATCCAGTCAAACTTTGACCTCCAACTTTGACTCTGTCCAACATTGACCTTGACCCAAACGTTGACTTTGACCCAAATATTGATCTTGACCCAAACGTTGACCTTGACCCAACTTTGACCTGGCCCATTTTCCAAGCCTGATTCAATTCAAACTCAATCCCATTCAAACCCAAATTGTAGATTCCATCCAAACTCCAAAAATCTAAAAAACATTCCTTATTATTCAGCTTTAATTCAAAAATCCTGAAAATCTCTTTTCTCAAATTTTCAAACAATCATTTTATTCAAACTTCATCAAGTTTTCAAAAGAAACCATTTTGTGGAATTTTAAAGGAAAAACTCTTCTCACATCACATAAGACTCTTCTCAAATGCAGAAAGTTCTTCTCACATATACAGAAAGTTTTCTTCTAAAACATTTCTCAAAATCAGTGTTTCTTCATCAAGAATTCCGAACGATTTTAGAAGTTTTCCAACTCAGTTTTTAAATTCAAAACTAAACCGTTTTCGGGGAACATGGGATGTCTAACACCTTCAAAGAACGTTTTCCTCATAGTTAGGCATCACTTGTCTCCCTTTCCAAATAAAAATCCAAGGCAGGGCACTGGGGTCGTAACCTCCCATGTCGCAGTCTGGATCTCTTTAGGCGGGGCATTAGGGTGACAAACCTCCCCTAATTGCAGCCTAGATTTTTACAAGGCGGGGTGCTAGGGAAGTAACGACCTTCCTAGTTGCAGCCGGGATTTTAGAGTCGTCTAACCCCCTTCCACTCGATTTCAGTATTTTCGGCTTTTAATGTTTTAAACCCGGGAGTTAGAGACGTTATTAGGGTTTAACCGAGAACATCTCATTCATGGTGTTTCTCTCTAAATCCTATTTTCGACATAAATTCATTGCCCCATCTTTCGAGCCTTGACACTTACCATTAATTAAGTGTCGTGTTCGAGGGGGTACATAGGGTAATCCCTCGGGATTATCCGCCTTTTACAACAAAAAATGAATTTTCGATTTTCAAAACTTTAAGAGAGACAATTTTGACAATCATTCCTCCAAACAATTCAGTCCACCATCACCTCATTCTAAATTCGAAATATCCCAAAACATCAACCCTTTCTAAATCTCAAATCCGAAAAACCTGGGATCTCTATCCAAACTTTAATTGCCTCACACACCTAAATCCTCATCCAAACTTCAGTTACCTCACACTCAAATCATCATTCCAACTCCGAGTCATCTCAAACTCAAATCATCTCTTAAATTTTGACTCCTCCTTACCTTCTAATGTCTCATGGGCCCGAGCGCCTCACAGACTCAAAACACTTCAATCCCTCCACCATTTTAAGATTCAAATGTTTCACAGACCCCATCGTCTCACAGACTTTGACATCTTGTTTCTCCAACCACATGAATATCCCAAATGTCTCATAGACCCGAGCGTCTCACAGACTAACCTCTCAAACACCTCAAAACATTAAAACTTCCAAAACCCTCAAAATCGTGAACTACGTAAGGTCTGATCTCGATATAGAGTTGAGTACGTAGGAAGCCCACACAGGGTGCGACCCCACATCAATCAAAATGCCATTTTTCACTCAGCCATCTCACCTCCAAACAACCCCGTATTGTCTCACAGACCCGAACGTCTCACAAACTTTGTTATCCCAATGATTCGAATATCTCATAGACCAGAGCATCTCACAGACCCGAGCGTCTCACTGATCTGAATGTCTCACAGACTTTGACATCTCAAGGTTTCAAACGTCTCATAGACCCGAGCGTCTCACATACTAAAACATCCCATACTTCAAACATCCGAGGAGGATTCAAGCATCTTCTAATAACCTGAACTACGTAAGGTGTGATCTCAACAGGGAGTTGAGTATGTAGGCAGCCCATCTAGGGTGCAACCCCATTCCAATAAAAAAACCCTTTTCCCACTCTAAGGTGGCTCTCATATCTCTCAAAGCACTCAAACCTTCTTCGGTTCCCACAAACTTCAAACCATCAGACTCCAAATCTTGTTTATTCACTCAACCCCAGATTTTTCCCAAATCTTCATTCTATACTCATCCGAATTCACCAATTCTCCCTCTTGGCGCTAGCTTGGCATAAAAGCTCGCCTCATCCACTCTGTCTATCTTCTCATCCTAATCCTATCTTTGGCTTTTAAATGAATCTCTTGAATAAGGTTTTGAAAGAAGGTAATCCTGACAGTTGGAGACCGAGGTTTCCTCGGGCACCAATCCGAAGTCGTGGTCATTGCCACTTCTAAGGGGTGTAACCCAGTGTGAACCCACACAGAATCTCTGGAATGACCAGATAAGTCCTATCCATGGGCAACAAATTCAGAGTCAATTAACGGTTCTTAGAACCCGATCTTCCTTCCTAGTTATCATAGGTCAAACTAGGTGGTGACTCTAGTCAATTTCCGCCCTTAGGGCATAAGTCCGCGTGGAGCCCATCGAGAGCGGGTGTAGTGCACACTTGCACTCCCCTCTATGCTTTCTGGGAAAGACGGAGGATTTAGTAGGTATTTGAGGGCTGCCATAATAACGGGTTTTCACCCTCCACAGAATGACATTTTCTAGGATCTAGGCTTCTTAGTCAGACCATTTTTAGATAGACCCCCCTCATACCGAAAAATCACCCTCCATAGGGAGTACTAGGAGTCATTAAGGGTTATATTGGTGAAAGAAAATGAGTTAAGGTGTTCTTGAGTGTTAAAATGACTTAGGAATTATCTTGGAGGATTTAGACTTCAAATGGGTGATTTAGATACACCAAAGTCATGGAATAAGTGTTGTTAAGACTTGTGCAAAATTTGGTAACAAAAGAGGTATAATGCCTTGTGAAGGATCAAGTATGAACTTGTGGGAAAAACCTTAAAGAGTTTGTGTAAAGGAGATGATGATGATGCAAAATAATGCTTATGAGTGGTTATCATGGTTGTGAAGAAACATTTGTTGGTTAGTTGATAGTGTAGGCATAATTTACCAATTAGAAATCCTAAGGAACAATGTTACAAGTGTTAGGAATGTTTGTAAGAAACTGAGTAAGTGTTTAAGGGATATAGAAGTGAGTTAGTCAATAAGTTTGGTGGATGATTTAAGAGGGTATTAAGGTGCCAAAAGGATGTTAAAACATGTGAGAAACATGTGGAATGTTTAGGAAAAGATTGGGCGAGAATTGAGGTGAACTTGGAGTTCAAAATGAGTAGATAAACACTTTGAAAAATGGGTTCTGTCTCGGACCGCCCCAGTGGGGAGATCCAGTTGAAATTTCCAAAACCGAATGTTTAGGAAAAGATTGGGTGAGAATTGAGGTGAACTTGGAGTTCAAAATGAGTAGATAAACACTTTGAAAAATGGGTTCTGTCTCGGACCACCCCAGTGGGGAGATCCAGTTGAAATTTCTAGAACTGAATGTTTCTGTCTCGGACCGCCCCAAGGGACCGCCCCTGTGGGGAGGTCCAGTAAAAAAAAACAGAAAAGAAAATATGCTTTAGTAGTAAACCCTCGTGAGTGTAATGAGGATAAACAAGTGTAAGTTTAAATGTAAAATCATGTCATATAATGATGTAAAATACTTAGTTAATCGGAAGTTAAATAAGTTAATTAACCGACGTGACTAATCATGTATAGGAGCTGCATTCGGTGGTCAACAAACGTAGCAGGGACCAAGGTATGTTTTCTTGCAGTCTGTTTGCTACCGGTTTACACCGGCTTGTGTGTTTGTCTGTTTTCTGGATGTTTATGACTTTGTAAGATTTAAATCATGAAATGAGTTTACAGTCATTGTTGTTATTGTGGTGTGTGTGTTCCGATACCGTTAACCTTGAATACGTGTTAACCTGTTAGTTAACCAAAGTTAGGATTACGTAAGAGAGCAGTATTTAACGTTTCAACTTAAGGAACGTTCTAACTACGGCTATCAGTGTGTTAGTTGTGGTTTGTGTGGTTTACATGTATCCCATCTCCCTTGTGTGCCTAACTGGGCCTAAACACTCATGGTGTGAATTAATGTGTTGAGTTCCAACAATGGAACTACTAACAAGAGTATAACGGGGGGGGGGGGGGGGGGTGAGGAATCCGGAAGTTCCGGTCGTGTGTGTATGTACGGGAGTCTATATCTGAATCAGATTCGACCCTCTTTATGTTATGGTTGTCTTTCCTTCTTGGATTACAATCACCCACAAGCCTAATAAATGGCTTTCCTACCTGACTTTTGTTCGGGCTAGGGGGATTATGTGTACGGTGTGTTTGGATCACTATAACCAACGCATCGTTGGGTTAAGTTAAACGTTCGACAAACAAAATGGTAACAAGTTACGTAACAAGCTTAATATGAGATTGAAATCATTCTCTAGGCTTACCAAGTTTGGCTAACAGTTGTTTGGTTCATTTTCTCAAGTGAATCGTTCCTATTATGTTATGTGTTGTTGTTGCTATGCAATGATTTTTGCTATGCTTATGTATGTTGTATGTTAAATAAATGCCATGTTATCATGACAATTAGTTTGCGTGTATCCCGGTAGCCAATGGGCTGCACGTTAATTATACCAGCCAAGGGTTGCTGAGCCCCTTTGGGGCACCATATTTTATTTTACAGGATGAGGATCGAAGAAGTAGAGTGGCTTTAGTTCCTTAGTGCAATGAATACTTTTGTTGTTTTGGATA
Organism: Limonium bicolor; assembly: GCA_023374045.1. NCBI lineage: Eukaryota > Viridiplantae > Streptophyta > Magnoliopsida > Caryophyllales > Plumbaginaceae > Limonium > Limonium bicolor. The sequence goes on along the minus strand of CM041776.1, from coordinate 411,485,173 downwards.
TTGGACCCGGGATGCGCCTGTGCTCCCGTGGTGTATATTTTGGTAGCATCAGAACTAGTATGATGGTTTGTATATGTATTTACACTCGGTATAGTTGGTTGTAAGTTGTGGATATTAGTAACTAATGCTCGGGAGTCTGTGTCCACCAGATCGATACATATTGTGCGTATTAGCCTTGTTAGCCACGTGGGTGGTTAACGACGTTTAACACTGACCCGTTTTGGTTAATGTTAAGTTATGAATTTCCACTGCGGTTACCGTTAATTGTTAAGTTAGTAGTTGGGGTGTTACAAGGTCGAATAAAGATCGGGTCTAACTCTGGTAAGCATAATTTCCATCCTTTGTACGAGATCTCTATAATGTGGACATCCATCCTCATACATCTGTTGTCATTTAAGAAAGTCTGAACCCCAAAAAACAAACCCAGTCATTCGTACAGATAAAATCACAAGCCAGTGAGCATAAAACATACATCACAAGCTAGTGAACAGAATTCAGAATAACAGAAAACGCATAGAAATTGCAAGCCAGTGAATGTCATTAGAGATTGCAAGCAATAGGGCAAGCCCAAAACAACCAATACAATTCCATAAAGCGTTGGGAAGGAAGAACAAAAACGCACAGAGCAAGGTCATCATAGATAACAACCAAAATTTTTCCAGAAATTACAAACCCTAGATATCACAAATTAAGGCAAGACAGAATCGCAAGCCAACGAGCAGAAATCAGAAGACACAGTCGAAAATTAATATTTTAAGCTACAATCGCACACCATCGAAAGGAATCGCAGCAAACTTACAGCCAGAATGCAAGCAATGTAAATCGCCAACAGGAATCGCGAGAGAGTAAGAAGACTAGACAGAGAGTGGAAATTGCCGGTGAAGAAAATGAATAGTCACGTGGAGATTGTGGCTTGTTTTTTAATTCGTTTACTAAGGCCTGTGTTGGAGTATGAAGCTGTTGCTGAGATAGTCAACCAGATCAAACGAGTCAATCACACTTCTTAAAACAAGACAGTGTCAGACAACCTTGAAAGAGCGAGAGAGTCCATCTATGTGAATTCATCAATCAGTTATGAAATTCAAGGAGCAACGTCCACTAAACCATAATAGTCATCAACTATCATCCTTGGCCAAAAATCATGCAAAATGTGAGCAAAATCCAAAGCCTTGACTTTCTGATAATTCGAGAGAGTCTGTCGGTCAGTTGTGAAAATTAAGGAGCAAGTACAGCAACTACATTGACTTACAACGGTCATCAACGTTCAGACTTGGACCGAAATTCTCTCAACATGGCACTAATTAGAAGACTAGGCTCCAGCTTCCGAAATATGGCTCCAGCTTCCGAAATTTAAGGAAAGAGTCGTTGGTTCCTGAAATTTCGGAACTGACAGAGTCAGTCTACTACATCAGACGTGAAAGTCATAATTGAACGTTGCCAAGTCGTCCAATGGATTGGTAATTGTCCGAAAATTAAGGGCCAAGGCTTAGCAACGTTCACAAAGAAGTTAGGACCGGATTTTAAGCAACTACAAGTAACTACAACGTTCAGATGGCAGAAATTTCAGAAGCAGACTCTCTTAACGGCTCCACTATATAAGAGAGTTGTCATTTCGTTTCTTATTGCAGCTTTCCATAGAGAATTTTTCAGAGCATTTGTTTAGAGAAAGCTTTGCCTATTTTAGAGAGAGACATAGAGAAAAAGAGAGAGAGAGAAGTACTAGATTCATTTGTGCATATCGACAGAGTCTTTCTAGGTAGGACCTAGTTTTCACTACCCTTATCATTGAGCTGATTAGAGATTGTATTGGGTGAGTGAGTGAAAACCACGAAGTAGATCTCATCTACTGAGTGGGCATTATAAGTTGTTTTGTTTTGACCAGGAAATAAAATAACTTATATTGTGTATCCTGCTGAGTTCGACAGAGTCCCTCCACCTTTCGAGTGTTAATCCATTTAGCTCCACATAGTCTGTCTATCTTTCAAGCATTAATTCGTTTCAGTTTCTTCAAGTCTTCCGCACACTTAGTTTAACCAGTTCGATTGAGTGCCTCTACGTCCCAAAGTGTTTCTTACCCTTAAAGACCGATTGAGTCAAACCAACTCTTAGACTCACACCTTGGGTTGGTTTGAGTCAGCCACCCGATCCTACATGTGGTATCAGAGCCTTGCTTAGGCTGACAGTCAATCAACGAGAAATGGCAACCGTCGGTTGGGATGACTCAGACTCCGACGATCAAGACACAGAGTCCAGCGGCCTAGTATGTCTCATGGCACATGATGTGACTGAGTCCATGATCCCCGACAATGAGGTAACTCGCTCTCATCTTGAGACAGATCTTTATCGTATATCTCCTATGGGTTTTATGACTTTGATTGCTAAAATGGTTTCTGAGACTAACTCTCTTAAAGCTGATCTTAACAGAAAAATCTCTGAGTTAACTGAGGAACTTGAGGTCTCAAAAAGTCTTATGTATGCTTTGAGAGATGAAGCTGAGGAACATAAGACTATTTCCTGCTCACTTAGATTGGATTTGCAAGACTCTCGGCGTCGTGTTGACTCCCTTAAAAAGGAGCTCGACAAAACCAAGAGTCTTACTGAATCCAACCAAAGGGAAAAGGAAGAGTCACTCACTCAGATTGACTCTCTCAAACATGACCTCACTGTTTTCGCTGACAAGTGTAGTTCTTTGCAGAATGAGCTAAATAGTTCAGAATCTCAAGTTATCTCTCTAACCTCTTCTGTTGAGCAACTCTCTCGAAAATTGAAAGAAAAGGAACATGCACTCTCTCTCAAACCAGTCAATTTCATCAAACAGGTCACTCCATCAGAATTGCCCGAGTGGCCAACTCCAAGATCAAGGAAGTTAGTCAAGATCGTGATAATCTTCGAAAGGAAGTTGAAAAACTCTCCCAAGAGATAGCCAATATACGATCTGGAGTTGGATCCACTCAATCGAAGCCCAAGTGGCATAAAGGTAAATTCGATATCCCTAAAAATATGTCCAAATCCAACAACAAACCCAAGCGCCAACAACAAAAAGAAAATTTTGATTCTTGGTGGAAAGGACAGCAAAAATACGTCAATCTTCCTCCCACTAAGATTTGCAGTTATTGCGGGAGTCTTGGACATCGAGATAGTGCCTGTGAAAAGCTTCACAAGGATGTGTCATTTAATATCAAGCGACTCAATCTTATCCTTGAGGCACGAGAAAAGCTGAAAAAATCTGGTTCAAAAAGGGGACCCATGTATATTTGGGTGCCCAAAACTTCCAAGTGATTTTTTTGCAGGTGGAAGCGAGCGTGGAGATGGACTATTTGTACTTGGACAGTGGGTGCTCCAGACACACGACTGGAAATCCCGACAAATTCAGCTCGCTTTCAACCTAAAAAGGAGGTAAGGGTACCGTTGGCAATAACCATGAAGGTGAAATCGTGGGAGTTGGCTCCATAGGTAACGCCTCCAAGTTTAAGGTAGATGGAGTCCATATGGTCACTGGACTTCAACATAGTCTATTAAGCATTTTTCTAATTTGTGAAAAATTCAATTTAGTACTTTTCTCATCTGTCGATTGCAAAGTTTTTGATGAACGTACAGGATCTCTAGAAGCCACAGGACGTAAAGAAGGAAATATGTACAAGAGGTGTCTAAATGCCATCAATTCTGATGACCAAGTCTGTCTATGTGCTCGCTTTCAAGCAACACCCAAATAGTCCCATCTCAAGGAGGTCAAGCGAATCTTTTGATACTTAAAAGGAATCAGTCAACTTCATCTATGTTGCGCATGTAAAATCTATGGAAACCCAATCCAATATTCGAGAACCAGACACATTGAAATACGTTTCCATTTCTTGAAGGACTGTGTCGAGAAAAAGCTAATTCAACTTGACTTTGTTCCAATAGAGGATCAGTTAGCAGATATCTTTGCCAAGCCTCTTCCTACCACCAGATTCGAGGCACTCCGTTCAGCAATTGGAATGACTCAATCAACGTAAGACGGTAGTCTCTCTCCTTCTTTGGTTGTATAATTAGTAGGTGTTGTTTGCATACTGTTTGAGTCAATCCGTGTTCTCATATTGATGGACTGTGTCTGTTCTTTGTGTCCCTTTGCGATTTTCTCAAAAAAAGAAGGGAGAAGGACAAAGGCAAGGTACTCCGCTAACTTGTTTCTCCTGAACCAAAACGGACCTCGTCCACTCGGTTATTAAGCCTTTAAGGGTGCTTTATCACTTAACTTCCTAAGGATGCGAAACCTGGGAAAGTTGGCCCAAAGCTGTTACATGGGTGGAGAGAAAAGTCTAGGGGATGGAGACAGTCCCTGTGTGCTTAAACTTGTTAAATATCTATGCATTGCAAATATAGAGCTATAAAGTCTTCAAAAATACAATGCAATGCAATAGGGATCATTACAAGTTATGAGTATGTGGCAATGAAAGGTATTGTGGAATATGGCAATACTTCTTGCCCCTTGTCGTCCATGAGTATGTTTGCGTTATGGATACAGTCTATTTATTTTTTAATGTACGGATTGACTTAGACTCTGTTGCAAACTTCCCTTACTAATGACAACAAAAAGGGGGAAGTAGTGAATCCCGTCTCCCTACGAACGGGTCACTCTGGCTATGTTATGGATTGACTCTGTCTCTGTGTGACTAGGTCTTAGGTGAAGTTTGGATATTCTGTTTCGTTTTTACTCTGTTGGTACTAGATCATGTTGGTTGCAGTTTTCTTAACTTAGTCATATATTCCCTTATTCCAATCTCTCTTAGTAGATTGTGGTTTGCCAAAATTGTGCTCATCGATTCAGGGGGAACTCTAACAAGAGTTACTCAATCTATGCTGTGATTAAGGGGGAACCTGGACAGGGTTAGTTCCCCAAAATTCTTTTTGCTCTTGTCTTGTTTTGCAGATTGACTCATTCGGGATTCACAAAAAGAGTTTTACTATCATCAGCAACAAGGGGGAAACTGTTGGAGTATGAAGGTGTTGCTGAGATAGTCAACCAGATCAAAGGTGTCAATCACACTTCTCAAAACAAGACAGAGTCAGTCAACCTCGAAAGAGCGAGAGAGTCCATCTATTTGAATTCATCAATCAGTTATGAAATTCAAGGAGCAACGTCCACTAAACCATAATAGTCATCAACTATCATACTTGGCCAAAATTCATGCAAAATGTGAGCAAAATCCAAAGCCTTGACTTTCTGATAATTCGAGAGAGTCTGTCGGTCAGTTGCGAAAATTAAGGAGCAAGTACAGCAACTACATTGACTTACAATGGTCATCAACTTTCAGACTTGGACCAAAATTCTCTCAACATGGCACTAATCATAAGACTTGGCTCCAGCTTCCGAAATATGGCTCCAGCTTCCGAAATTCAAGGAAAGAGTCGTTGGTTCCTGAAATTTCGGAACTGACAGAGTCAGTCTACTACATCAGACGTGAAAGTCATAATTGAACGTTGCCAAGTCGTCCAATGGATTGGTAATTGTCCGAAAATTAAGGGCCAAGGCTTAGCAACGTTCACAAAGAAGTTAGGACCGGATTTTAAGCAACTACAAGTAACTACAACGTTCAGATGGCAAAAATTTTGGAAGCAGACTCCCTCAACAGCTCCACTATACAAGAGAGTTGTCATTTCGTTTCTTATTGCAGCTTTCCATAGAGAATTATTCAGAGCATTTGTTTAGAGAAAGCTTTGCCTATTTTAGAGAGAGACATAGAGAAAAAGAGAGAGAGAGAAGTACTAGATTCATTTGTGCATATCGACAGAGTCTTTCTAGGTAGGACCTAGTTTTCACTACCCTTATCATTGAGCTGATCAGATATTGTATTGGGTGAGTGAGTGAAAACCACGAAGTAGATCTCATCTACTGAGTGGGCATTATAAGTTATTTTGTTTTGACCAGGAAATAAAATAACTTATATTGTGTATCCTGCTGAGTTCGACAGAGTCCCTCCACCTTTTGAGTGTTAATCCATTTAGCTCCACAGTGTATGTCTATCTTTCAAGCATTAATTCGTTTCAATTTCTTCAAGTCTTCCGCACACTTAGTTTAACCAGTTCGATTGAGTGCCTCTACGTCCCAAAGTGTTTCTTACCCTTAAAGACCGATTGAGTCAAACCAACTCTTAGACTCACACCTTCGGTTGGTTTGAGTCAGCCACCCGATCCTACAGCCTGTTTGGTCAACACAAGTGAGTCTGGTCAACAATAACAACACATGACACGAATATGTGACTATGTTGATGAAAGATATCTTACAACAGTGTTATATTTGAAAGGTCATGAGTGGGCAATGTAAATTCGCTAAGGTCATGGGTGGGCAACGTAATTTTTCCAAAATTGTAAGTAAAATCATTATTTTTAAAAAGCTATAAACAATACATAAATAACATGAAAAATATCAAAACTAACAATTAGAAAAAATCATTATTTAAAACTATAAAAATAAACAATAAAAACCATAAAATATGATAATTGTTCTTGTGATTGTTGTTGTTTTATAATATATTTGTTAATAATTTTTATATTTCATGAAATTATTTAATATTTTATTATGTTTAATGTAATTGTTATAACCTTTTTATAGCATTTTAGCAATTTAAGTGTATTTTTTTAATAATTTCCATTTACTTTCAAAATTTATGATTGTAATATTTTCTATCTTCTTGTAATTTTATTTTTAAAGCTGTTTTTAAATTTTAGACAATTTTGAATTATTTTTTGTGTATTTTGTTTAAGTTTTGTACATTTTAAAAAAACTTTAAACCATATACATTGAGGTTATTGTCGGGGCCATATGGTGGGAGGGTTAAAATGAGAATATAAAAAATATAATATAGATATCATAATGAAAATGAAACTTCATAAGTATTTTGTATTAAGTTGCACGTATTTTATGAAATTCGCTCAAATTCAAGAGTATCTGGTGTAATGACGCTACATGTATCAATGACCATGTATTGATATTTCTCGTGGTAGTTTGAAATTTATACATGATAGGTTCCTATTATATGTTTCCACCACTTGATTAACAAATATACATCATTGTTGATAAAGTGTATGAGTTATTAAAATTTTCAAGTGCATAGTGTATATATATATATTTACAACGTAATAATCACAGTTCACAACATTTCCCGTTGACGACTAAATCTCATATTTGGTTAAGATTTTAATCGCTGGTTAAAAAATGTATCTCTTAATGCATAAACAAAAATTCACATCCTTACATACCCTAGATATTTGGTTATAGTATTATTAGGGTTTATTAACATGTAGACTGGTTTATGATATCCTTATGGTACTTTGTCATAATATTATAAAATAATGGATTCTATATATATATAGTTTGCTTTCATTTCTCTCATTTGTATAATTGTGTACTCAAGCTTAAATTTCTGTTACTAGTTTATTAAAATACAAACAGTAAAAAATTTAAAGTTAACAAAAAGAGTAATAAGGTACTGTAATTGTGATACCCTAAAACTTTTCACTTTAATAAAAGCTTGAATTGGCTTAGAAGTTATAGATTTTACTAGTGCCTTAATCTTTAGGTCTTAAAACTTTTAATTATTTTTAAGGTTCAGTTTTAGTTAGCTTATTTTTTTATCATATATAAAACAAAAGTTAAAGTTTAACTTTATAACAAAAAAATGAATTGATTTAGCAATATTGCTTATAAAGTATGACTTTTATGGTTTATTGTTACTTATACACTAAGTATTTATGTAGATTAAGTTGATATTTTAGTATTTATTGTAGTGTATTTGTAACTTCTATTTTTTCTCATTACTATACTTTTCTTTGAACAACTTCACTCGTATATAACTAATTCTAAGATTTAGTTAGTGAGTCAAAAGGGCATCTATCAGTGTCTTTCTCCTACGGCGGAAGAACTGGCGGCGCTCCACTTCTTTCTAGCTTTTCACTTTCACTGATGCCACTAATTGCATGTTTTTTCCTCGTTTATCTTAGGTGTTAGTATCTCTATGATGTGTCCGTCTGATTAATCCTCTAATGTGAGTGGGTGTGTTGGCGGGGTTTTTTTTGAGTCTCTCTCCTGGTGGTTGTTGGCCTAGTCTACTGCATGCATTCTTTTTTGGCTGCGTGCTATTTATAACTTCCTTTTCTGAATCTAAATCAAACTTTTTCTCCCAACTATATTGAGTGCTGCCTTTCTATACACACAAGTTCCTTAAGGTGCATGCGTTTTGTCTCTACTTCTTTTCGTTCTGCCTTTCCCCCGTGTTTTCTGGTGGTTGTAACTTCTTTTGGCGTTTATGGAGAACAAATGCAAAGCAATAGACGATCTTGTTTTGCAGTGCCAAGTGATGTCTTTAACAGCAGAGGAGGAAGGGAACATGGAAGTAGATGATCTCCTGCAGAATCAGCCGATAGTTCCTTTTTCATGTTGCTTGCTGGGGAAGTTATTCTCAAACCGTGCAGTTGATGCTAGGGTTCTTGAGCGCACGCTTGCGCGGGTGTGACAGCTTGAAAATCATTAGCATGTTCGTGTTGTGGGTGCTGGACTTTACCTTTTCGAAATCGAAGATGAAGAGAGGCTGCATGCCATTCTTTGTCGTGGTCCCTGGACAATAGATGGTAATCTGCTTGTTCTGGAGGCGGTTGACCTGATGAAGTCTCTCAGTGAACACCGGTTTCAGTGGGTTCCGATCTGGGTCCATGTGCATGGTGTCCCGATCTTATTCCTATCGCAAGACTTTGCTCGAAGGGTGGTGCTAACAAATATTTTAGTAGGTAATATATACGCATTTATGAATAAGAGATTAAACAGAAACATAGGGAAAAAATCAAGAATGTGCCGGGTATCTCTTACCCGGCACCAAGCACGGCAAAATTAAAACTGAAAGAAAACCTACTCAATCTAATACGGGTAGCAAACATAAACTCGGTCAAAAGTAGCAGGGAAGCAAATTAAGACCAAGTAAGTCGAACCCTAGGGACTTGTATAGAAAATTAGTCATAGCCTAGGTAATTACTAAGTAAAGAGGGGGAAAAAGGTGTATAAGTATTTCTAAAACTAACTAAACTAACTATTCACAACGAACTAACCTCGATTAGGGTCAATTAACAATGTAAGAACTCATATGACCACGGATCAAAAGTGGCAAGTCTCGAAAAGGATTCTCTTTCTCGCAAAATGTATATGCCGGGTGTTGGGCCGAACTCAAGATACCCGGCGCATTCAAGAACTTTGAATGTGCCGGACATATTCCATCCGGCATTGCGTCCGACATCGTACATTTCGTAAATAACATTTCCAGTCTCAAGCATGACAACAAGAACTCACTACCCTTATTCGCATCGTGCATAAACAATGCCGCGAATACGAACAGAACAATGGGGAAATAAGAGAAACAACCCTAAACCTTAACATTTGTTGCCTACTTCTCAAGGCAACAATATTAAAGATTACCAAAATCATAACCTATTATACTCTTGCCGTTGAAAGCCTTAAATAGAACTTTGAGATGATAGAACAAGAGAAAACCCTTATTCTATTTGTAAGGAGATTAAAACTCGGGTTACGAAACTAGAGAATTCCATTAATGATCAAAGAGTGTTTACAATGCAATCATCTAATCAAGGCAGCCAAAGAGTCTACCAAACCAACCAGAACATTGAGAGAAGATACAAGGAGGATCAAGAGTATAACTTGATGAGAATTCCCTTGAACTCGATAATGTCTTCTTTCTTCAGGTTGGATTCGCAGCACTTCCTTGGCAGCAGTTCGTCGTGATTTTTGAGAGATTTCGAATGTAAAGTAATGCTAAAAAAAGTCCTCTTTCCAAGTGCAGACCCACGGCCTTTTATAGACTTCAAAATCTTCAGATGCCGGGTCCCATGCCAGGTCGAAGTAATCCGGCATGTGAATAAAACACGTGCTCTTCAATAACGGTCGAAACCGCCTTGGTGCGAAAAGTCACTTGTGCCGGATAGATTGTAGCCAGCACCATACCCCGCATCGAATGTTTGAATAACGGTGAATAACCGACAATCTTTGGCGAATAGGCGCGTCGTTTGCTTATGCCGGATAAAGGGAACCCACACATACCCGGCCTGATCCCTTTCCTTTTACGTACTTATGCCAGGCCGAAAGAACCCAGCTCCACATCCGGCATCGGTTGATTTTTGATGTAGAACTTACTCCTTGCATGGAAAACACTCAAGGTATTAGTCTGAACATATAAAATGATTTTTGATGCAAATTAATGTAAATACTACCTATTATAAACTTATTTTAACTAATAATACCATAAATCTAGCTTATAAAATATGATAAGTCTACGGCTTATCAAGGCCCTACACTTACCTTTTGCTAGTCCTCGAGCAAAATTAAATCAGGAAAGAGTAACTACTTGTGCACAAAACAAATAAACTCTAGAATGGCAATGCGATATTTCTTTCCTAACTACTTGATTCTTACTCATAAGCATCACTTAGTCTTTCTCATTCTATCAGTAATATACAAGTGGGTAAAAGTAAAATATTCAATTTCAAAAAGGGAACAACGACTCATGGGCTATTTGTAAGGGATTTTGTATCTCTCCTTCTTCCGGTTTCCAACATTTAGCTCTATTTTTCAAGAGTTTCTGAATGTGGCCAAGACTCTCATCAATGGTTTTTTTTTATATTGTCCAGCCCTATTTTTCTAGGGTTTCTGAATCTAACCATGATTGTTTTTTCATTTAAAGAACGGGGAATTTAGGAGAAAAACAAAGAAAAACCTCTCATTTTTTTTATTTTGAGGCAATCTTGCAACCTCATAATGCTTCATATATATTTTTTGGAAGAGGTTTTCTGCTTTTTTCGGAAGCTTTTTTTTTCTTCTTTTTTATCACCTTTTCCTAAGATATTCACCCATAAGAATTGAACTATTTTGAAAAGGAAAGAAAGATATATTACCCACAAGTAGATCAAGGACAAAAGTAGAAGTAAGGTCATATACTCATGTTGAACAGAAGGAATCATGAAGTGAGAAAATAATATCTAAAGGTCATTAGAAAGCTTACCTCTTGAGAGAACAGATATTTAGCCTTCCCTAATGTCAACTTTAATCAGAGACATACAAAAAGCTGAGTAGAAGGTTAATAAACTTAAACTATTATATTGGATAACTAGACATGTTATATGTATATAAATCTTCTTTTTTTTTAATTTGAAACTAATAAAATCTCTTTTCAATTTTTTTCAAAGGAGGGTCCCCCTGCCCTACACTAGGTAGGAACACGGTCCCTAGTGTTTGAAAGAAATAAGTAGACAAGAAACTGAAGAAAAGTGAAAGAGCAATAATTACTCCCCATAATGGCAGATGCCCTACACTTGAGATGAGCCAATGATTGTAGTTGTTCACAGCAAAATTTAACAATAATAAGATCATCTGAAATCAAAACTCATAAAGTGCCAAGCTTCCATAATACAAGGAGAGTAGTTAATCATTAAGCATACATGATAAAAGAAATAACATAAAGAAAGAAAATGAAGGTAAAGACAAAAAAATAGAAAGAGAGAGAAGGAACTAGATAACTGCCGCTGGCGTGGATGAAGGTGGTGGTGGGGACGAGTCAGAATGATCCTCTGAGGAGTCTGAAAGGCTGGAGGAGCTAAGGGTAGGAAGACCCTGCTTCTTCGCCTCCTTGCGGGCTTTCCTCTTCTTCCTATCCCACTTGAGAATACTCTTGAAAAATGCCTTCAACGAACACTCCATCGTCGTCTTTAGCGTCTTCCTATCCTCAGCCCGGGAACGGTCAAGTCTGTCAACTGCGAGCAGAAAGCGGTCATCTACTCGCCGCACATGCTCTTCCTGGCGCTGGGTGAGCTGCTCTCGAAATACCTCCAGTCCTGCGGCTATCTCCTACTGGCGCTGCTCCACTGTCTCAAACCGGCTGGTAACCTCAGAACGATACCCCTCAAAGCTGGCCCGGAAGGCCTCATAATCAGTCCAGGTATCCTGCTGAGACTGTCGGTATACATCGAAGGACTACCGCTGCTGATCAAGGGTCTGCTGAAAATGATCCATCCTCTCATAAAGGGGACCCAAGTCAGGAGCGGGGGCAGAAGTCCGAGGAGTGGAGGAGGTAGGCGGGGGTAGCATCAACTGGGGCTCAGATCCCTCATAGCTCGGATAGTCCTGAGCAGTGGCATTGGCCCTAGGCCTCTGCGCTGAAGGAACATACCTGTACTCTCCTGGTGCAGACTCACGAAACCACCATCGACAATGAGTGTGAGGTCAATGAGGGAGGACTCCTGGTGAAACTGTAGACCTCGTGGAATCTGATCCTCCCTCAGAGTCTGAGTGATATGGTGATGAAGTAGCATCGGGAAGACAGAGCGCTGAGTATCTCGATGAAGAATCGCCCTAACAAACTGAGCAAACATCAGCCGGTGCACCGGAAATCAAGCTGCAACATCACTAGGTGGTGGCCCACGAAGATACTCAAGAAGGGCACAATTCATGTCATTGAGCTCGTCATGCTTACAGGGCCTAATGTTATGTCTAATAATTTCCGTGACCACTCTAAGCTGCAAGTCCGTGATAAAGGTAATAGGGATCACAGGGCGAGACTTAGTATGGGCCTGATTCATATATCGGGTCCGTGATCCAAACTGAGTAGTAATAGTAGCATGGGCAGTGGCCAGATACTGCCAAGTGAATGAGCTCTGCCTCTGGTCATACTCTATACCTAAGGCGTCTGCTATGCTACGAGGCGAAATCAAAATACGTGTACACGAAACATAAGAACAAATCTGTACCTCAGAGATTTGGGGTGGCCCAAGGAACTCAGCATTAGCGTAAAACTCACATACTAGGTCGGCGTAAAAGTGCCTCTGACCAATCTCTAGTATTCCCAGCCAGCCATGCCTCTGGAATGGGGAGATGATCTGAGGTAACGGGCTCACTGTCTGGTCAATTAGCCGCTCTTGCACCCACTTGCCCTTTTGCTTAGATTGATTGTAGTAGCGGGCGGCCTCTGTGCTAACAAACCCATCTGGATCGAACTGTGGGTCCTCTTGGATACGAGAAGGTATGGGCTGAGGAATCCCGAAATTGTCTAGCTCTGGTGCTGAGGATGTCGAACCTGACCCACTCTGAGCTGCAGCAGGGCGCTTCTACTTCTGCCCCGTTGTAGATTTTCATGGAGGCTGAGGAGCACTACTAGAGGCAGGCTCCTTACCTGCCCGTCTAGAAGAACAACGAGGTGGCTCTGGTGGAGCAGGAGCAGCCTCATCTTCCTCTGGAGTAGCCTCTTCTAGAGGTGCATCCAACTCCTCAAGGAAGGCATCCTCGTCTGAATCAAGGGTCTGAGAAGTAATGGTTTTTCGCCGAGGCATATGCAGGTAAGGAAAGGAAAATCGAATACCACACACAACATATTATCAAATGTTAACTCAACGGATATTGCAATTGGATTTATTTTGAATAACCTGGTGTCGTGCCATGATTCTTCTAATTATATGTCGAATGGATTAATTTTCAACAGCACATTGTCCTAGGCATTAATTAGAAGACTAGGATCCCATTAGGCAAAGAAAATTTAATCAGACATGTGTGCCGGGCGGAATGCCGGATAGACTCCACCCGGCCCATGCAAACAATAGAATGCCGGACGGGATGCCGGACATAACCCATCCGACACATTCAAACTTTGAACCCAGATTTTTCAGAAACACGCATAACTACACCAGATCTCATAACTCAACTACAGAAGGTTCTGAAATCCCGAAATCACTACACTAAGCCATGAATCTAAATAAAAACAACACATTTGAACTAAACACAATAAAAATTGAATTCGAAAATATGGGATAGAGGGACCTGTTCTTTTCGTTGTCTGGAGTTGATTTTTGGGCGACTGAGCTTGATTTTGCTGGGCGACGATTGGAGTGGTTCAGTTTGTGGAAATATCTTTAGAGCTTAGGGCGGCGACTGTTGTAGAGGGGGTGCGGTGGTGGGCGCGTTTGTGGTAGGGTAAAAGTGGGGGCTGTAACCCCAACTTACCCGAGGTTATTTTTTTCCCAGAAACACGACGTGCCGGGTGGAGTGTTGGGTCAGTTGTACCCGACATAGTGAATTTCATAAAGATGGATATGTTCCACCTGGCTTCGGAATGTGTCGGGTATCTCTTACCCGACACCAAGCATGGCACGTGAATATTCTTTTGCCAGGTTCTTCCTACCCGGCGTGGCACACGACATTATGATCTCTCTCTTCTTTTATATATATATATTAAAGGAAACATAAAAGCATAAAATAATAAAAATAATAATAAAATATAAATAAAATAAAAGCAATTAGAGGGAAGTATGTAAGAATTGCTCCCTTGTTATGATGCGGGCCTGATTGAGAAGGGCCCTACAGTTGCTCTTTTGCTATGTGGTGCAATGCTCGGAATTCTCCGAGATAATGGTGATGGACTTCGCATGCTCACGTGGATTAACTTGTGTCTGGGACGGAAGCTGACCGGAAGGTCTCGGTTGAGTAAGGAGTTACTGCAATTGCGAGTGCAACGCCTTGTGGTCCTTGCGAAGTGTTTGAAATCTCTTAATGAGCATTATGAGATTTGTTCATCAGTGTCGTCATCATGTCTGGCAACTCTGCCATCTCAGCCTCCGAGTTCGATTGAGATTGGGGAGGTCGATTTGAAGGGAATCCGCCATAGGAAGTCGGCATGAATTACCTTTGACCTCCTGAGTAGCCGGCGTGGTTTTGAAGGTTCTGAGGGGGTTGGCCCCCAGACTGCCATGGCTGCCTAAACCCAGGCTTGTTGCTCACATAGTTTGCTTCTTCAACATTCTTCCAATCTTGCAGTTTGGGGCACTGGGCGTGTGGTCGTGCACTAACCATGTTCGCCTGCTGTGGAAGAGCATTCATCGCCATTTGTTCCACCACCTTCTGCAAAGCACTCACCTTGGTTGATGTTTGAGCATTGCTCTCTAACAACTGCTCGTGACTCTTCATCAAAGTATCGAACTTGTTGTCGCTCTCTCCCATATGGTATATACCAGGGGTACCGCTCCTTGTTCCACCAGTGGCCTAATCTCCGATTTCTTCGCACAGGGACTCAATCTCATTCAGAAATTGTTCTCCTAGCTTCTTCAGTATGTCAGCACCAAGGGAGGATAGGATCATGGTTTTACATTGGTTGACCAATCCTTTGTAGAACAACTGGGAAAGTTGTTCCTTGGTGAGGCCGTGATGAGGACATGTCCGGAGCAACCCTTGAATCTGTCCCAAGTCTCATAGATGTTCTCCAAGCCTGGTTGCCTAAAGTTGTAAATATCGACGATCATCTCCAGGGTGCGACTTGGTGGTAAGAATTTATCATAAAACTTGGTTGCCATGTCCTCCCAAGTGGAGATGGTACTTGGGGTTAGGCTATGGTCACTGGTGCGGCGCGAGGCAAAAGAGGCGGTTCAAACTATCTAAAATCGACGGTTTTAAACCGTCTCTTATACCGTCGTTGTTTATTAGAATGGATTTTAAACGACGGTTCGAAACCGTCGTTTAAGAGCATAAGCAGCGCGCGTCTAGGGGACTTTAAAAACGGTTCTAAATAAACCGTCGTTTATAACCATGTTCCAGCGCGCGTAAACCGTCGTTTAGCCATGTTTCAGACGCGAAGTTTACTATAAAGACGGTTTTATGATAACCGTCTTTTAAAATCGTAGTATATAACACGGTTCTTTACCTAACCGTCTTTATAGACTTTTGGCGGTCGCGCCAATTTTATATAAGACGGTTTCTTATGAACCGTCTTTTATAGTGTTTTTTTTTAAAAAAAATTGTTTTTTTCTTTCCCTCTGTAATCACAAATGATTACATCCACAAAACCTGGGTAATATAGCAGCATTCCCTCTGTACAACAATCATATTTCACCAAAATATGTAATGTGTGACATACTTCACACACAAATTGCCATTGCAATTTAAAAAGCTATACAATGACGGCATCAGCTAGCCCAACAGTTTAATCGATATTTTTTACACAGTTAAACAAAAAAAGTCAGGGGTAAAACACATAATGACAGGACAGTCTTGTAGTCACCCTCTTTTTTGACCTCCCAGTGCTATCCATGAATCATTTTCCTCCTTTGAAACACTTGACGATAAACAAACACATCTGCTCTCTAACTAATTCAGATCTCTGACGGTAAGTTTTGCCCGAGTTCTTGAAATGTTCTCGAACCTGTAGAGAACAAGATAAACAAATATGATGTAAAGACACATATTTATTTGTTTTAAACAAAATGATAGACAGATTTATAAAATGTATATGTAATGGAAAATAATATACCTCTTCATCTTTTGTGAGCTTCTCTATGTTTAAGACAATTTCCAACATGTATCGCATTACATAGTAACCACAACTCTTAGAGTCCATTTGCCTTGGACACTGACAAGTATATAGAAAACAAAAACAAACAGTCAAAAAGCAAATTACGACTAACACAATAATGATAATAACTGTACCTCAAGATGAACAATTGAAAGGTTGTCAAACTGTTGAAAAACCGTCTTCATATAAGCACTGTTAAGTTCAAAAATTAAATCATTAATTCCGGTTCATCATATTATATAGACAAACAATAAGTTGCATTCATTAACTAACACTTACGCTTTGAACAGGTCGTCGATTTGCAACTCACGATACATTCGTAATGGGTCAAGCACAAGTAATTGTGATGTTGCCGTGGAGAACAGAAGGAGTACCCAATGGTTGCTACGATTGTAATTTTGAAAAGAGTTATCATATATAATACAATAAGTCACAACAAACAAATGAAATGCAAGAGGGAGAGTATTACGCACGTCTGATGGAAAGGGATCATCACGTATCTACTACTGTTTTGAACAGCCTTCGTTAATCCATGCGACACATAGTTCCTGTATCCGGCCGGGTCTCTGTTTGCAGAATCTAGTGATGTTGTTTCAGGGCATAAGAATGTCACCAAATCTCCAATTTTTTATGACGCAATCTAGCTTTCAGATACCTTCAACAAAAAATAATAATAATTAAAGGTGGAATAGCAAAACAAAAAATAACAAGGTAGTCCTTAAATTATAAGTTATTTTTTATTTTTCGAATGTAAGAAACTAAAAGTAACACTTACAGGGAATATGCTTGGATGATAGATATATTCAACAAATCTCTGCACAATCTCTTTGATGTCCTCAAAATTTATTATTGTTCTTTGATCCGCTTCGTAATGGAAAAGCCACTCAGGTAACAACACTGACACGCTAGTCATATGCAGACTCTTTTCAATATCAGTCATACAGCATCTTCTCATACTTCGCGAAATTTGATCACAAAGGGGGGACACACAAACTTCTTCGCTGAGCTTCAGTAGTTACCTCTGTCTGCATAGGTTCTTTCCCCTTGGATTTCTGGTTGCCCTCAGCCAACTGTGTGTTGTCTCGATCAACATCCATTGATTGGTTGATCTCTTCACGGTTTCCCAGTCTTCTCGTTGATCAGGGATCTACCCAATCATATATAATACAAAGAACAAAGAAGTTAAAACAATGTTACATTAAAGGGAAAACAATTCATAAAAGATTTAGACATACCTCATCAGTGATGACAATAAAACCGACTGGCCATGGTACAATTGCACCCTTCCCATCAAATAGTGTCACTTTGCCATCAATATCCATGGGAAGAAAAGCATTCTCAAATCCATCAATGATGGTCTGCAGGATTACTCTAGCATAGAATGGGGGAAGACGCTTGAGATTAATCAATGTAGTTGATGCTGATTGTAGCACAGTACCGTATGCAGCATCAACAGGATAACCATCAAGCATTTGCAGACGACATGTTTTTTGTTCCTTAAGTAAAATTACAATTTAAATGTGAATAAGGCTAGTATTTTTTACAGTCATTCATTTACCATGACGAACAAGATTAATAGAGACACTAACCTTCAGATTAGCAAACGGATACGGATCAGAAGGGGCGGTACAACTAGATGAAGAAGTCGGTCGGGTTTGATCAGTTGTTGGTTTCGTCCCCCAAAGCCTTTGAAACAACCATTCACTCTCTCATCGCACACCTCATTCACGATCTACAAGTGCAGACACCTCATGCTCGTCAGACTTTTGGAGGTGGACTTTTCAAAACAAATTTCTGACGCACTTGTCCCCCGAAACCCCTAACCCTTCCAGGATGATCCTTTAATCCAAGAAGTTGATTCAGCGGATCATTTTGACTTGGTGGAGCAAATATATCTATCTCCCCTCGCTGGGAGGCTTCAGCCTAGTAAGATGATCCAAAAAATAAGCAATAAGTTATAAATTGTAAAAAATAACTTTAAACAAAACAGTTAAACACTTACAATCTGCAGCCAACTCTGCTGTCTCTGGTCGCGGGTGTACTATCTTCCCATCCTTATCTACTTTTGAGTGACCCAAAACGTAGAGCTGAACTCGGTTGGCTTCATACACAGTGTCGATGGGAACTTCAATGCCATCATCATTCTTTTTTGTGAGCAAACCGGCATCTTTCCACTTGGGAATGCTACCAGTGTATCCCTTCCGGCCCATATACTGCTGAAATCTATTTTTTCCTCGGTTTGCCCTTGCTTTTTCTTGAACCTCCTATTAATACAAATCATTAAATGAAAGTATTAAAACAATATACACACATATTAAAGTTGGTGTTATTAAAATTTAGATTCAAACTTAAATTTAATAGGGCATATACCTTGAATTGCTCCGTCGTGTGAAACTCCTCGAACTCTTTCCATTCTTCCTCTGTGATCATGCCATCATAAAATATCCATGGTGGCACATCACGCGATTTCCTAATCCAATTCGCCACCAAGAAAGATCTGAACTGCCTCGCCCGTCCAGCTATGAGTGAAAGAACCGTCGCCCCGCTTCATCTGGTATCTTGTACCGTTGTTACTTGCTGCCACATTGATTCTTTCACTTGCTCGTCCTCTGTTTCCATATTATTATTGGACGGGACTTCGCAAGATTTCCTAACATGCTTGCGAACTCAGCTTGACAGTCTCCCCAGGCAGGCTCTAAAGTATTATCCCAAACTAGATTAATTCTTTCTTCAACCTCACCTCTGCTCGGCCCCCCCCCTTCGTTTGTTTGACGGTTTCTTGTCTGCGGGCTGCTGCTGTGACTGCTGCTGGGTACACTGCTCAGGTGGCTGCGCTGGGTACACTGCTCAGGTGGTGGCTACTGTCAGGTGGTGCTGCTGTGTCTGCTGCTTGTGCTGTGTGTTTGCTGTTGTGTCTGCTGCTGTGGCTGCTGCTGTGTTTGCTGCTGTGGGAGATGATCTAGCTCATCACAATAAAAGTCTAGCTCATCCATATCGATGTCCATTTTGATTCCTGCATGCAATATAAATAGAAGATTTAGTTAATTAACAAGTAAATGAAAGTAAGAAATTATAAATACGAAAACAAAACTATCAATAATAGTAGACATAAATACAAAAACAAACTATCAAAAAATGAAGATATAAGCTCACATTAATCAATCCACATTCCTTCGCCATGGTCAGACCGCACAAAATTTGTAACATGGTCCAACTCTGGTAATTGAATCGAAAGGCTTGGTATTTCATCTTGCATGTCGTATTCATCCTCATCGACCACACCATCCACACCAACTATTCCTCTTTTTCCTTGAAGTACAAAGGACCATATAGGATTAGATTGGTCAGAAATGTAATATACCTGTTTCGCCTTAGTTGCAACAACAAACGGCTCAACTGTGGGTGTTGCACCACTAAGATGAACTAGTTTCATACCATGTTTCTCCTCACGGTAACCATTTCTGTTGTCAATCCAGTTGCAACGAAACACACAAGTCTCATATGCGGTGTAATCTAGAACCCAAATATCTTGTACAACACCGTAATATGATTGTTTCAACTCCACTGGATTTTGACCCATACCTGTGACATTGTACATACTCTGGTAAGCAACCACATTGATGCCACTGTTTTGATTCATTGATTTTTGATCTTGTCGTTCCGTATAAAAAGTGTAGCCATTTACGTCATACCCTTCGTATGAAACAACGTCAAGATTAGGACCAAGTGCCAACGTCTTCACTAATACTGGCACTGTAGTTGACTGGTTCGAAAAAACTTTATCCTTGAACTATTTCACAAACGTTTTATTCTACTCCTTTTTTAGTCTGATGTCACTCATTGTTGGATTTTGTGCTCTGAGCAGAGTCAGGTGCATTTCAAAATACGGTTCTACAATTTCAAGGTGACTCAGCACAACTAAGTGAGCTTTGTTAAGGGTTTCAATATCAATTCTCTTCATTTTTCTCCCAACGGTACCGTGTCCCTGGAGTCTTCCTTCATGTCTAGATCTAGGAAGACCAATGGATTCAACATCTTCCAGATAGTGAGTACAAAAATCAACAACTTCCTCTGTTATATATCCCTCTATAATACTTCCTTCAGGACGACGACGATTCTTCATTTTTCTCTTCAATATACCCATGTACCTTTCAAAAGGATACATATAACGAAGATATACAGGTCCACACTCTTTAATCTCTCTGACCAAATGAACCAATAAATGAACCATGATGTCGAAGAATGAAGGAGGAAAATACATCTCCAACTGACACATCGTGACAACAAGAACAGCTTGTAATTTGTCTAGATTATCCACATCGTGAACTTTAGCAGATACTGCTTTGAGAAACACGCAAAGGTTGGTGATTGCGTTTCTCACCGCATCAGGTAGGATCCCATGAATTGCAACGGCTAAAAAGTCTTGCATTAACACATGATAATCATGGGATTTCATTCCAACTAATTTCAGATCAGACATTGAAACAAGATTTCTTATGTTAGACGAATACCCTGATGGCACCTTGATATTGTGGAGGATATTGCACAGACTATGTTTCTCCTGTTTTGACAATGTGTGACATGCAGGAGGCAAGAACGTGCGTTTCCCACGTTCTTGTGGCCAAAGATCTTCCCTTATTTTCAAATCAATCAAATCTTTTCTCCCCTTTATGTGATCTTTGGTCTTGCCTATGTTCAAGAGGGTTCCGATAACACTTTCTCCGACATTTTTTTCGACATGCATTGCATCAATACAATGTCTGACATCTAAATGTTGCCAATACTCAAGTTCCCAAAAGATTGACTTTTTTTCCATACACTTTTCTCGGTTTCTTGTCGAAGGACCAAAGTTGTTGACAATATTTTGCACCTTTTTATACACCTCTGAACCTGGTAAAGGAGGACGAGACACACTGTGATCAGTCTTTCCGTCAAACTCAATCGACATCTTGCGATATTTGTGGCCCTTTGGAAGCATTTTCGATGACCCATGTAAACATTCTTACCACTATGTTTCAAGCGGATATTTGATGTATGCTCACCACAAATAGGACATGCACATGCACCTTTGACTGTGTAACCAGAAAGATTACCATACGCAGGAAAGTCATTGATTGTGCAATATAACATAGCACGCAAGTTAAAATTCTCTTTCCCAAATGAGTCATACACCATGATCCCTTCATTCCACAAGAGTTGTAGGTCATCTATCAATGGTTGTAGAAAAACATCTATTTGTTGCCCGGTTGTTTTGGACCAGATATCAAAAGTGACAACAAAATGTGTCTGGTCTAGGTTCATACACAACCAAGGGGGAAGATTGTAGATCATCAATAATACCGGCCACGTGCTGTGTATGCTACTCAATGTACCGTAAGGGTTCATCCCATCAGTACACAGACCGAGTCTCAAGTTTCTTGGCTCTAGCAAACTGAGGAAATTTCATGTCAATGTTTTTCCACTGGGACGCATCAGCCGGATGTCTCAACTTTCCATCATTTTTCTGTGAGTCGAATGCCACCTTAGATTCTCCGCATCTTTATCAACTGCAAATAGACGCTTCAATCGTGGTATTATGGGCAAATACCACAACACTTTAGCAGGGGATTTATCCTTATGACGACCAGTGCATTCATTTTGGTTTTTCCTCGCATAACGTGATTCCCCACATTCTGGACATCTATCAGCAAATTCATTATCCTTCCAGTACAAAATGCAACCAGATGGACAAGCGTGGATCTTTTTGTACCCCATACCCATTGGACACATCAATTTTTTGCTTCATAAGTCGATGTTGGTAAAACATTATCCTTTGGTAGTATGGTCTTCATCATCTGTAAGAGAGCACTGAAACTCACATCACTCCAACCAAATTTCGATTTTAGATTGAAGAGTTTCAAGACTGCGCTCAATTTACTCAATTCTGTAGGATCACACCCCGAATACAGCGGTGTTTTGGATGAATCCAGCAAAGTCTCATAGGTGTCTGGCCTATTGTAAAACTCTTGTTCAACATCTTCCAGCATTGCAGCAATGTCATCGTAATCTGGTTCATTGTCTACTATGTCGTGGTCATCGACCACAATTGTTTGATTATCTTCAACTTCCTCTTGTTCATTACACATGACATCTACCGCCCTCTGACCATGCCACCGGACTATATCTTCATAGTCTTTTGTAAAACCACGACGAATCAAATGTTCCTTTATTTTTTCTATCCCTCGATACTTCAAATAGTTTCTGCAGTCCACACAAGGACAAAATATGTAACCCTTATTGGCAGGAGTCAGATTATCGACCAAAACATTGCAAAATTTGTCAACTCCCTCAAGAAACTTGTTATCCAATTTTCCGTTGTACATCCATGAGTTTGCCATCTGATATCCTTTAAAATATTGTTTAGTGCCACATGTGAAAAACCAAGGGCAAATTGAAGAATTAATAAAGCAATAATCACGGCAAAAGAATTGTTGTGATGAAGACGAGGATATGGACTGTTAAGTTTGTTGACTTTGCATCTTTGTCAGTCACGACGAGGATGAACAAAAGGAAGTCTACTTCATTGTGGAGGGGAATAAGGCGTTCAATGGAAGGTGGGAAGATAAAATGTTATATTTACAAGCTATTCTTTGAATGATAGAAACTAAAGGAGAGAAGATAAAATGTTATATTTGCACGCTATGCCCTATTAATACTAAATAGTAAAAAGATATATATTTCGAGTGTATTCAAGTATAGAATGAACAGTTTTCAGCCCTTATTGGGACGTCGAAGATTTTACCCTATTGGGTATATCCTGGACGGGTAATTAACTATATATGTTGCATAAGCATATATTACTTAAGGAAAACATTTTAAATGTACCTTATTCGATGCAGATGATAAGCGTAATAGTTTGGTGATGAACAATTGTGAGAAATCCAATCAGATTAACTCTGTTTAAGAAAATAGAAAGTAACAGTACAAAAAATCGTAACTACAATTGTAGTGCAAATGTGATAGTCAAAACATAATAATGAAAACAGCAAAAACAGAGGCGAAGTAGTGCGTTTTAAGAAGGTAAAAATTATTGTAACATACCTTAAAAATGCAGGAGTACAATGGTCAAATTTTCAGAAGTGAAAAAGAGCAGCAGTTTTCCAGCAGCAGTTCTTCATCAACAGTAAATTAGGAGCAAATCAGCAACAAATAAGAATAGCATTAACAAATCATCAAGTGCAGGTAAAAATCAAAAGATAGAAAATTTCACAAGAAAATTTCGGCATGGTCTCCCCTGTTTTCTTTGTTTTCCCGGTTCTAAGAACCTCCACAACTTCTCTCAATAGGATACCATTCAACTCATCAAGCGCATCACTAGCAATTGCAACCAAATAATCTAGTAGCTTAGGCAATTAAGGATCAAAATTGGGCGCACGAGCTTCCGGTATCTTCCATAATGCAACATTAAATGTACCTTATTCAGCAGCCCGGTGAGAATATATGCCAGAGAGAAGATGCATAGCCCGGTGATTATTATCACTGTAGAGGAGCGGTCAAAATAAGAGAATGAGATTGCAGAGCTTGGTGGGTATTATTATTGAAGCTGAAAAGACAAAAAAAAATTACCAATGGTTGCTACGAACAATATGATCGCTCACGTACTTGACTGGTTAATCGTACCTGAATGCGCATACCGTATACAAAACAAGTCATAAGCCCTATTACTATTTAGTCCATCATGTATCATAACTTGTAGATAATGAGCACCAATCATTAGTTAGTTGTATAATTAGAAACTGGACTTATCATACACATTAACAATAGACTTATCACAAACAGCAACTACAATGAGGCATGAGGTAGCAACATAAACAGATGTGGAATACTGCATTAATCAATGCATGGACTGTTGTGAATTACCTTAAGCGACATAACAAAATCAGTTAAATGAATTCCATCCCATATTCGTAAACACAAGTAAAACTGTTATTGCTGGATAAGCATTTCCATCGCTAAAATAGTTACCGCAACACAACTATTGACAGTCCTAACCTTGCCCATATTGTCTCTATGACTTAATCGTAGGAATTCAGTGATTAAGAACTAGGATCATAGTTACTACTTGCTAGATTGGAAGAGTATCTTGCTGACATACTTTTTTTCTCGCAGTAAATTTTAGGAGTATTCTACTTTCTCGTTCCTTCGCGATTCATCGTGATCTGTTGCGATATCCATGTGGTACTTCTTAACTTATTCAGTTGTAAAGGTTTTTTCCCAGGTCACAAACAGCGGGTTGTCATGGTCAGAAAGTCGACAAAACTAAAATCAACGCTGCTCATAGTAACAGTATATCATAGAGGCAAACAACAACTATGCCATGGTTCTAGTTGGGTTTTTAGAGTTGCAAAAATAGAAACAAACATCAGAAACAACTTATGTAATGAGCAGTGCAACAGTGTAAAGAATAGTGCATATTTCAGGTAAAACCACTAACCTTGATTTGTATTAATCAACCAGTTGTAAACCTATTGAAACTATCTAATTAAAATTGAAGTTAGAATCTATGGTTAGAGAAACATACCAAAAGAGAGGAGTTTAGGCGATTTGCAGTTCCGGTGATCAATTTGTACGGAGGTGCAGACGTACGAGAGCGAAGCAGCAGTTCCAGTGATCGATCGCGATTTGTAATCTCGCGCACTAACAAGACAAGAAGAGAATGTAGACATGAAAAGAGAATGGAGAAAATCGCAGAGCAGTATGTTCTTATCTATATGTATAGTTTAATATCCCGCCGTTCTTTCTATATATGTATATAGGGTCCAAAAAACCACACCATATTTAGACAACACACATAATTGCAGGGAGCTATGTATGTTTAATACTGTCGATTGAAACCAATATAACAATCCACACCCAGCACATCAAGAAAAATAATTCATCAACCATATTGAACAACATATTGGCTTTTTTCATACTCAGCCTATCAAGATCTTTAAGGGGGTTACAAAATACTTCATAGAACCGAACAAAAGCATTCATTATGGAAATTAAATTAATGTCAGTGTATATGCACCAGTATTGATTACAAAACTAGTTAATTAACACTAAAATTATGCAGAAATTTTATGAAGACAGACGCATCAACAAGGGGCAATTTTAGCCCTGATCGGTTGATGAAGAGAGGGCGCAGCAACAAGGCTAGCAGAGAAAGAGAGGGGGCGACGAGTATATTACCGGTTCAGTGAGAAACTGTTAGGGTACGGTGGAGGACATGGCGAGCAGAGAAAGAGAGGGGGCGACGTGCGGTGGTGTTGGGCGCAGCGGCTAGAGTTGAGACGAAGGGGCAGCGCGACTGGAGTTGTGCATGCGACGGATGGGCAGCGACTGGATGAGGAGTAGGCATCGACGGTGGTGGAGTTGAAGTTGATGGGCACCAGCAACAATGGCGGAAGACGAGCACAGAGAGGGGGGTGAAGGTTCGACTGAGAGAGAGCTACGGTGCGGGGGAATTGGCTGAGGAAATTAATTGGGGGGGCGAAACAAAAGGGGTTTAAAGAGACGGTTCCTTCAAAACCGTCGTTTATTAAGCGTTTTAAAAGACGGTTTAAAAAAAACCGTCGTTTAAGATCTATTACCGCCGAAAACTTCACACTTTAAAACGACGGTTGACCCAAATCGTCGTTTATTAGTCGTTTAAAACGACGGTTTTATAATAGCCTTCTTTAAAACTTAACCGCGCGCACAAAAAATTAAAATTTAAGACGGTTTTGTGTAGAACCGTCTCTTATAAGCCATCATTTTTGATATTTTTTCTACCAGTGGGTACCATTTGCTTACTATACCGGTTAAGCTATGAGGGAAAAGAGAGAGTCTGGCATATTGTAAGACAACGTCTACAGCAGTTAGGCTATTGGTGTGCTGCAGAAATTTGGTTATGTGGAGCAAAGCCTCGTCCGATTAGAACCATCGAACATGCCCAACTCTTTCACACAACAGATCTGATGATGGCTTGAGTTTTTGCCACTCATCGTTTCATTCTGTGTGAGGGGAGGGAGGTTGATGGCTGGTTTCTGGCCTTGATTGGAAGGCCGATTAATTTGCGGACGATTGCGGTTGACATTGCACTTGTTGAATTTGATTCTAAATGTGTAGGGAAGGTTTTTGTTGGTTTCTTCGTTGCCCTAAGAACGAAGAAAGGTCCTCTCTATCTCTGGATCGAGGGTGGATAAATTACGAGGGAGACTCTTCGATCGGAGAAGCATTCACCGTAATACTTCAAGGGGAGCAAAACAAGAGATTAGAGTATTTTTAAGACAAAAGTAATTAAAGAGAGAAAATATATTTAACACTTAATTGATTAGAAGAGACGGTCTGGGAATAAAACAAAGTATGTAAACAAACTGTAGTTGCATCTGCGATGTGCCGATCTAATACCGGAAGTATTCTACCCGGCTCGGACTTCCTCCGTATATGCCGGTTTAAGTTGCCCGGCAATAGGTCCGGCATATTCAATGAACCAGAATTAATGAAAAATCAGCGAACACAGAATAGGCGACTACCAATTTTAGGACTTGGACTAATTCCAAGTCCCCGGCAACGGCGCCATTTTGCTAACAAGATTTTTGTAGGTAATATATACGCATTTATGCATAAGAGATTAAACAGAACATAGGGAAAGAATCAAGAATATGTCGGGTATCTCTTACCCGGCACCAAGCACGGCAAAATTAAACTGAAAGAAAACCTACTAAATCTAATATGGGTAGCAAACATAAATCCGGTCATAAGTAGCAGGGAAGCAATTAAGACCAAGCAAGTCGAACCCTAGGGACTTGTATAGAAAATTAGTCCTAGCCTAGGTAATTACTAAGTAAGAGGGGGAAAAAGGTGTATAAGTATTTCTAAAACTAACTTAACTAACTATTCACAACGAACTAACCTCGAGGGTCAATTAACAATGTAAGAACTCATACGATCACGGATCAAAAGTGGCAAGTCTCGAAAAGGATTCTCTTCTCTCAAATGTATATGCCGGGTGTTGTGCCGGACTCAAGATACCCGGCGCATTCAAGAACATTGAATGTGCCGGACATATTCCATTCGGCATTGCGTCCGGCATCGTACATTTCGTAAATAACATTTCCAGTTTCAAGCATGACAACAAGAACTCACTACCCTTATTTGCATCGTGCATAAACAATGCCGCGAATACGAACTGAACAATGGGGAAATAAGAGAAACAACCCTAAACCTTAACATTTGTTGCCTACGTCTCAAGGAAACAATATTAAAGATTACCAAAATCATAACCTATTCTACTCTTGCTGTTGGAAAGCCTTAAATAGAACTTTGAGATGATAGAACAAGAGAAAACCCTTATTCTATTTGTAAGGAGATTAAAACTCGGGTTACAAAACTTGAGAATTCCATTAATGATCAAAGAGTGTTTACAATGCAATCATCCAATCAAGGCAGCCAAAGAGTCTGCCAAACCAACCAGAACATTGAGAGAAGATACAGGAGGATCAAGAGTACAACTTGATGAGAATTCCCTTGAACTCGATAATGTCTTCTTTCTTCAGGTTGGATTCGCAACACTTCCTTGGCAGTAGTTCGTCGTGATTTTTTAGAGATTTCGAATGTAAAGTAATGCTAAAAAAGTCCTCTCTCCAAGTGCAGACCCACGGCCTTTTATAGACTTCAAAATCTTCAGATGCCGAGTCCCATGCCGGGTCGAAGTAATCCGGCATGTGAATAAAACACGTGCTCTTCATAACGGTCGAAACCGCCTGGGTGCGAAAAGTCACTTGTGCCGGATAGATTGTAGCCGGCCCATACCCGGCATCGGATGTTTGAATAACTGACAATCTTTGACGAATAGGCGCGTCGTTTGCTTATGCGGATAAAGGCACTCGGCACTATACCCGGCCTGATCCCTTTCCTTATACATACTTATGCCGGCAGAAAGAACCCGGCTCCACATCCGGCATCGGTTGATTTTTGTGTAGAACTTGCTCCTTGCATGAAAACATTCAAGGTATTAGTCTGAACATATAAAATGACTTTTGATGCAAATTAATGTAAATATTACCTATTATAAACTTATTTTAACTAATAATACCATAATCTAGCTTATAAAATATGATAAGTCTACGGCTTATCAGGTGGCGGATCGTATCGGAGTTTTCATATGAAGTACTCAGAGGAGCGTAGAAGGTTTGAAGGAGATTTTTTACGAGTTAAAGTTAAGTTAGATTTACTAAGCCTATCATGCTATGCCTTAAGATTTATGTTGGTGGTCGTGCATCTATCCTGCATCTTATTTATGAAAGATTACCGAGTATCTGCTTTTTTGCGGGAAATTCACTCATGGTTCGAGGAACTCCCAATTAAGTCCGAAGTTTTGGAATTTATCCACCGTATGGAGCTTGGCTCCGTGCTGGGCCGCCAGGCCATAATCGTGTCAATGTTGGTGTCTATGAAGTTCCAGTGCGGGGTTAGGATTTCCACCGCAAAGATTTGTTCAGGCGATGACTGGGAATATTCTGTATGATGATTTGTCGGAGGTTGTACCTGTGAAGTCTAAAGTTGATGGGGTTGGCTGTTTGACTGGTGTTACTAGTCAGCCTTCTGATGCCCGTGTTGAACAAGCGCCAGACACTGATCACGCTGTTATGCATGGGGAGGCTATTTTACTTCATAAAGATTTACCTTGTGCTGAGATGGATGGTAAGAAAAGGAAGTCTGGGATTGTTGAGTATGACGCAACCCTTTCTGAGTTTGTTGAGAGTGGGGATTGGAGCCGGTTTCAAAGAAATCTAAGATGGAAGGTTTTCCAATGACAAGGTGGCCCTGGGGGAGCCCGGGATCGCCATGAATAATGGCGTGTATGGTTACGAACTACCGAGGTCTAGGTGACCCTCGTGCAGTTTGCTGGGCCCCTGGATTCTCCTCTTTTGAGATGCGTACTTTTGGAGCACGTTTGCATGGGTACCATTGGCTCGTCGGTGATAGTGTGGGAAGAAGCGCGGGGTGATGCATGCATGGAAGGAGGATATTGATCTTTGAGTTGTATCTTACTCAAGTCGGCACGTTGATTGCATTATCTCGGATTGGTGGGTAATACATGGAGATTGACAGGCGTATATGGTAGGTCTATGTCTAATGAGAAGTGGAGGACGTACGTGGAGTTTGTTGCATTTTTTGAGTAGAAGCTGGTTTGGGCCATGGTTGCTATGTGGGGATCTTAATGAGGTGTTGTATCCATATGAATACTCCGGGGCTCCAAGGGCACGTCAAGGTATAAATCAATTTAGTAGTTATTTGCATGATTGTGGTTTAATTGACCTCGGTTTTGTTGGAAATATTTTCACATATACAACAAAAGACGTGGTAATGCTAATATAAGAATCCGCCTTGATCGTTATTTATGTAATTGTGCTTGGTTAACTTTGTTTCTTGATGCGGTTAATTATCATCTAGCATGGGGACGGTCCGATCACAGACAGTTGAAATTGGTTTTAAGGCCAGCAACTCGGCATGGTCCTAGGTCGTTCTAGTTCGAAGATTACTTACTGGGCGAATGATGAGGATTGCAAGCGTATTGTTGCTAGTGTGTGGCAATGCAATGATGCTCCAAGTTCTAATTATCATGAGAAAGTGCTTATGTGAGGTCAAAAGTTTCAAAGATGATTCATCTAGGGCTAATATGAGTCGTTGGGCTAATCTTTCTTTTCAATTGGACTTATTATTGCATAAAAGAGAAGTCAGATGGTTACAAAGATCGAGGGTGAAGTGGTTATATGGGGGAGATAATAATTCCCACTTCTTTTTTAATCAATTCAAGGCTAGAAAAAGGAAAATGCAATTTCCTGTATGAGAGCATATGATGGTTCGATTGTTTCTGAACGGCATGGTATTGAGGAGGTAGCACGTAGTTTTTTTTGCAAACTTATTCGCTACTACTAATCCTGTTTCTAATCCACATTTGATGGCTTGTGTGGAAAATCACCTTTTTGATGATGCTACTTCTTCAATCGATCAGCCTTATACAGTGAGGAGTTATTGAAGCTCTTCGAAGTATGAATCCTACGAAAGCACCAGGGCCCGACGACATTAACGGTACTTTCCTTAATAGCTTTTGGCATGTTATTAGGATGACTTTCTAGCTATGGTTCTTGATTTCCTGAATAATGGTGTTGGCTGAGGGAGTTAATCATACCTATCTCGTTTTAATCCCTAAAAAGAAGGGTGCTTGTCTGATGGTGATTATCGGCCAATTTCTTGTGTAATACAGCTTATCGCGTTATTGCTAAGGTTCTAGTTAATATAGAGTCCGGGATTTTATGCATTATGTGTATCCGCCAGAACAAGCTACATTTGTTAAGCGGAGGCTTATATCAGATAATATTATTATTGCAAATGAATTTTGCATATGATGCGTGGGTCTAGGGCGACTTGCCATGTCTCTTTTGCTTTTAAGATCGATATGTCGAAAGCCTTTGATAGGGTGGAGTGGAACTTTGTCATTGGTGTATTAATCAGTATGGGTTTTCCGCATGGCTGGGTTGCATTAGTTAGGAAATGTTTGTCTATGGTTTTTATGTCTGTTCTAATTAATGGCTATCCTGGACGTGTTTTTCGGCCTAAGCGTGGCTTGAGGCAGGTGATCCTTTGTCGCCTCTTCTTTTTAATTGTTGCATGGAAGTCTTAATTTCTCTTAATTTCGATCTTCGTTGCTACTGATGTTACTTGTTGAAGGTTTTTTCAAATAACAGGGATGCCTTATGATTTCACAAAGTGTTATATTTGCCGATGATTTCATGGTGTTTGGGAAGGCTACATATGATAATGCATGTGCTATGGCAAGTGTTATTGATGATTTCAAGGAGTCCTCGGGTCAATGTGTTAATTATGATAAGTCAAGTATCATGTTTTCGAGAGGTGTTCCGAGAATGGTGAGGGATAATATATGTGCTTTGTTTGCTACAAAGGAGGTTGCCAACTTTGGTATGTATCTTGGTTTCCCGATTTATGTTGGGAAGAATAGAAGGCGTGACTTTGAGTATATTAAGGATCGAATTATATCTCGTATTAGCAACTGGTCAAGGCTGTTTCTTAGTATAGTTGTGGCATTTTAATTAAGAGCATTCTGCAAGCTATACCAACTTATGTCATTAGTGTGATTCGACTTCCTAAGGGGCTTCTAGATGAATTTCTCGTATTATTTCTAGATTTTGGTGGAGTGGTTCTTTGGTTAGCATAAGATATGCATTGGAGGAAATTGGCGGATATGTGTAGGAGTATGAGGGATGTGGTCTAGGTTTTAGGGATTTAGACTGTTTTAATCGGGCACTTTTGATGAAGCAAGTATGGAGGTTTTCTGACTTCTCCGGATTCATTAGTCTCCTGTGTTATGGGTTGTAGGTATTTTCCAACGAGGAATGTTTTGGCTCTCGGCCGAGTCCGATATTGCGTGCTTTATGGGGCTCCCTTGATCTTCTAAAGAAAGAATATGTAGAGGGGTTGGTGATGGGGAGAGCATTCACATTATGGATAATGGTTACACACTCAAGCTGGGCTGGAGGCCTTATAGTTATAACTTGCCCCGGATTGTTTGTGAAGAAGGCAAAGTTTCTTGGTTAATTGATCCCATTAGACGTCAATGGAGGGAGTCTTTAGTTAAATCGTGGTTCATTAATGAGGAAGTTCACCATATTTTGTCTATTCCTTTGCTTTCTGATGCTAGCAAGGATTGTTGGATTTGGGGGCCTACGAAGTCGGGTATGTTTAGTGTGCGTTCTGCATACTTCCTTGATCTCAAGTGTAAGTTGTCGATGCAGTGTTCTCCTTTTGACCATGGTGTACTTGGTCGTGCAATTAAATGGTTGTGGAGACTTATTTACCGAATCGAGTCAAGTTGTTTGCATGGAGTTTGCTTCATAATTTTATTCCGGTTGCAACTGTATTGTCTTCTCGGTGGAAGACTGATATGTGTGCATGTGGTTGTGGAAGTGTTAAGTCTATTAAACATGTTTTCTATGAATGCTTGGGGCTAAGAAGTTGTGGAATCAAGAGGGTTTGGTTTGGAGTGGCAATGTAGTTTCGGATAGAGCCTTTAGAGACCGGGTTTTTAGATATTGCTTTGCGTTCTTCATTGGCTTATCTACAAAAGTTTTTCATTTTTTTTGAAGAGTTTGCAATGGGGAATGAAGCTTGTGGATGCCTACATGAGTGTGGCTTGGAGGAATAAATCTTCTGGAGGAAGCTGGACCTACAATGTTGGAGATTTGCCGCATGATGTTCTACGGATCTATGTTGAAGGGAGCTGGGATAATCAAGCTCGTTTTGGTATTGGAGTGGTCTGTATGCTGGGGACAACATCATTGTAGCGGCTGCTTTGGCAGGTGGCTGTTATGCTTCTACCTCGCAAATGGTTGAAGTAAGAGCAGTTAATCTTGGGTTCGAATGTGCTGTAAAACTTAGTTTTAGAAGGTGTGTTTGTTTTTGGATTGTAAATCGGTAGTTGACTATGCTAATGGGGTTGGGGTTCTCGACTATGAGTCAAGGATAGTTTTTTATGATGTACATGAGTCAATCAAGGGAAGGTTTGGCTTAGTTAAGTGGTGTTTGTAGGAAGGGAAGAAAACATCAGTGCCACATATGTTAGCTAATCTAGGTAGGGGAGGTAGGAAGAAATGTGTGTGGATTAGACATATTCTGAATGTATCAAACGCTTATGTTGAATGATATATAGTAGTGTTGTTTGCTTTAAAAAAAAACTAATTCTAAGATTTAATACTTAGTTTTCCTTAAAAATTACTTTTATTTTAATTTGAGTCACCAAATTACAAATTTTTTAATAATAACTTGCTTATAATTTCTACTATCGTTTTAAACTAATTAGTAATAAAATTTTTTAAGCGTAAATGACACCTTATTAAAAAGAAGAAACATAAAATATCCTATAACATACTAAAAAAATTCTAAAAATAATCCTCATATTTCAAACTGTAGTAAATATGGGAGAACAATCACCACATGTTTTTTTGTTTAATCCCAAAGAAAAACAGCCTCATATAAAGAATATATCAGCATTACTAAAAAAAAAACATTTGTTTAAGGTGACATTCAATAATGAGCGGAGGCAGGCGGGGTGTGGTTCCCTAAAGGACACTAAATTGCCTTTACATAAAGGCATTAATGTTAGCCATACTGAGAAAAAATGTTAGCCATACTGAGAAAAAATGTTAGCCATTTTTATAGGACAATATTAGCCATATATATGAAAACTGATAGCCACCAGATAATTAATAATAATATTTTAAAGAAGTTGTTATTTGCAGTTACAAATTACTAAATGCACTCATAGACTGTTGGCGACATAATACAAGCTACAGGCTCAGTAGCTAGCCTCAACAATGATTTTTTAAGATTACTCTACACCAACATTACCCTATACCACAAACCATAAAACCACTATATGATCATTTAAAAAATACAGAAAACACTTTTAGAGTTTATAATACAAGCATTGTAAGAATTTAAACCATAACCCTTTATACAAGCAATGGAATATTAACGATGTACAACCGTGGCCAATATTTTTATTTAGCTATGGCATACATATTTATGTATACATGGCTTACATATCTTAATGTCTATGGCAACAATTTTTTGTATATAAAAGCTTAAACTAATAAATAAAGATTATTAGTTGTACATATACTTGAACATGTTAGTCAGCATAGATCTTAAATACCACCATAGGAAAGCTAAAACAATGAAAACCTATTTTAGGGTATGTAGTGAAGGGTTTAAGGTCGTTACCCACAAACCTTTAAAATGTGTCAAGTCAATGACGACATTATAAAATATAAAACAAGTTAAAAAATGATCACCCTACATCACATCCTAAAAACCACCATAAGAAGTTTTTGTTAATAAACATTAAGATTCACTTAAATTTATTACTAATAATTATTTATATATTAAAAATAGTTTTTTTATATGATGGTTGTTATTTATATATAATCATGGCTAATATATGTATACCATGAACATATAAATTTATATCGATGACATACATTGTTGCCTTTATGGTAAAGGCAAATAGGAAGCCTTTATCTAATCCTACCACGAGGCGGACCAGCTTTATCATTTGAAACACGGATAATTGAACATTTCTTATTAACTGAGATGAATATGACTTCATATCTTCATTTGTCGCGGCCCTTTCCCTTACTTACACCTAGAATATTCTTTCAAATATTGAGCCCCTAATCATGATACCCCTTTCAAAGATAAACCATGACTTCTCCTATTCCTTTTAATTTAAAAACGAGGGTCGCTACGCTCAGTCGGGTTTTTCACTTCGCTCAGTCGGAAAAAGACTATTTTGCCCCTACTATAATAATTTTCAAAAATTACTATATTTACCCACAATTGTGATATATTACAAGGTGACCCCAAATTCATTATATAAAGGAAGTGAATATGATATGAAATCATATTCAAATTCAAAATCCTAAAGTTAGAGATAAAGAGAGAAATAGTTTCTTTTAGAAGTTTGAGAAAAACTTTTCGGTAAGAAGAGTAAAAAGATGGAGGAAATGCTGAGGTGTTGTTCCAGAAATGCCGACGATATGCAGATGGATGTTCGGAGCGAGGAGTACTCACAGGAGCTTAATATCAGAGGTACTTTATGTTGTTATTTTTCAGCAATTTATGTACAACCGTAGCTAATAGAATATATACAAACTGAACGAAAAAAATAAAAAAAGACGTCGGGAATAGAAGACGCTGGCTCGCCCCACTCATTAGTGGCGCCAGCACCGCCCCAAGCTAACCGCGCCCGCGCCCACCCCTTTAAACGCGCGCCTGCGCGCCTCCTTTGCTGCGGACGCCGGCGCCGGCGTCTTTATGTCGGCGCTGCGCCGGTGCCCGTTTTTCAAATCACTGTATCTTCTTCGTTATTGCTCCATTTTTCGATCCGTTTACGCCGTTGCGTTTGTCTTTTCGTGTACTTACGATGATATACTTTGTTGATTATATGCATGTCTTATGTGTGATTTACTCTAAAGTACGTAGTATTAGGGTTTACGAGTAGCACTTCGTGATGAACGACGTTTTTCTGCTTAGGATGAGAATGATGGTGAATTCGAGGACGTGAAGGTAGACATAGCTCATGTGTTTAATACTAGCATAATCTTTATTGATAAAGAGGAGGCGGTAGGTTATGCGCTTCGCACTGGACAGGACAATAATATTATCTAATCAGACAGACTAAGAGAGACGACGGTGAAGTAATACTAACGTGTGAGAGGTATGGCAAACATAGGCCACGGGTTAGCACAGGAGAATCGTCATCATCTAGTCAAAGGCCACGGCGTGCCACAAAGAAATGCAACTGCCCGTTCCGCCTAAGCATCAAGGGTGGGAACGTACGGGCTGGTCTGTCTTGGTGATGGTCCCGACGCACAACCACAAGTTAGCTAGTAACCGCAATCTCACTTCGTTCGGCCTCGCTTTAGTGTCGACGAAAGGGAAAGCATGAAAAGTTTGTACAGGAGTGGTGTTGTGCCTAGGCAGATGTGGGCCCATTTGCATGACAAGAACCCTGAAAGTACTGCAGAAAAGACATCGATTCATAACCTAGTTACGAAATTTAGAAAAGAAGATCGTGGCGGACGTACAGATGTAGCGTCCTTCATGCACTCGCTAGATGAACGTAATTACAGTTGGTGGTCCGAGAAAGATGCAAGTAAGTGTCAGCACATCTGTTTAGTGTCGGTTTATTTGTATGTTAATCACTTTAAATGTTTGTTCTAATTAAATGTCCATTTGCTGGGGAATGCATCTAGGCTGGATCTTGTCTTGTTTGCGCACCATTTTTCGCTGACGCTCGTTAAGATGTTTCCTTATGTAGTGCTCATTGATAGCACTTACAAGACGAACATGTACAAGTTGCCTCTAGTGGAGTTCATCAGAGTCACGTCGTGCGGCAAGAACTTCTGTATAACGTTCTGTTTTGCGGTCAAAGAGGATGAGTCTGCATACACATGGATGCTTAATCAGCTGAAGAAGGTGTTGATCTATCCTCCAAATGTGTTTGTCACTGACAATGAAAGGCGCTAGTGAAAGCACTTTCAGTGGTATCCTTCTGTACCACATCTTCTATGTCGTTGGCATATATGCAAGAACGTGGCTGCCAATGCGATCAAGATAATGCATGTTGACCGTGAGAGAGCCGAATTAATAGTGTATCGGTGGAAGCGACTAGTTTACGCCTCAACTATTGCGAGGTACGATGAACGGTACGAAAAATTAGTACACTCTTACGGCGCCAACAGTTCTTTCGTTGTGTACTTGAACAACACATGGCTAAGTCAGCGTGAGAAATTTTGTGAGGTATGGGTTAAGAGATTCATGCATTTCGGCAACACATCTACCAACAGGTTAGCTTAACTTCAATTGTCAACATGTTCTATCGTTTGTTTGTATGTATGTTTCTCATTTATCTGCTACTAATTGACTTCTAATCTATATGGCGGAGAGCGCCCACTCAGCTCTTAAGTGTTGGCTTCATACATCCATTGGATATCTAGACACATGCTTCGACAGCATACATAGATTCATCGAAGGGCAACATTTCCACATTAAACAAGACTGCGAGTTTTCCATTGACAAAAGGGTTTCGGAAGACCAGCAAGTCCCATTTTTGTTTCTGGTCAATCAAGTGAGCCTCAAATGTCGGGAAATACTCCAGGATCAGCTGAGAAGCGGTCATTGCAATATTGATCACACAACGTCGTACGAAGATGTTTGTGCGTTTACTTCGACAATGAGATTACAATGCGCGTTTCGTATGTATCAGTACATCCAAGCCGGTCTGAATATACCAGTTGAAGAAGTGCATATCTTCTGGCGAACACTCAGATATGACCCACAGCAAGAGTTTGAAGCACAACGCCAAACATGCGATGTGTCGTATAGCACAGAGGAACAACTCTTTTGTGTAGGTTTGTGGTATGAGGATCTGTCTGAGCGGTTTGATCCTACGACGATCGAACAAGCGTTCAACGCGTGGAAGCCAATATGGGAGCCAGAGGATGATCACACTGGTTTACAGCCACCAGAGGTGAAGGTGCCTAAGGGTAGGCCCACTACCAAAAAAAAGAAGAGGCCAAACACTAGGGACAAGTCTGAGCACGAGCATTTAGGTCTTGGAAACCGTGGCCCGCCCCTACGACGTTCGCAGTCTCAGCGACGCTCGACAGCACCCGAAAGTACTAGTGATCGTGGGCCGTCAATGCAACACAGTCAATCACAGCGTTGGTCATTTGAGCGAATGAGTCAAACTGGACAAGGACCGACAATGCAACACAATCCACCTCAACAACATGCACCATATTCGACATACTGGAGCCCTGGAAAATACTCGCCGTATTGGACTGACCTCAATCAGAAATTAGTTGATTATATTATAGGTTACAGGGAGATAGTGGGCGATGGAAACTGTGGGTTTCGAGCTATTGCTGATTTTGTGTACAATGATGAAAACCAATGGAAAGAGGTTAGACGTGCATGCATGAATGAGCTGGAGAGTAGAAGAGATTGGTGGTTATCATGATGTGAACGGATTTGGTACGATAGACAGTACCATCGACTGAATGGTTTGAAGACACATTTGCACCACCGCAATACTGGATTGAAATCTTGATCTTGGTCTTCTCTTGTCCACTGTGTACCACATTGTGCTTATCAGTTTTTCAACAGAATTCTCTGGTAATGCTAGTGGGTTGGTCGCACTGCCGATACGTGATGATCGGGGGTTAGGTCGTCCAACAGCAGAGGTCAGTATTGCATGTGTCGCTAGGCAATCTCATTTCATTAGACTCCAAACAGTCGAAAATTGTCCAGTCCCATGCATGAATCCGATGTGGCGACGTTGGCATGATGCCTCAGTTACAGCTTATATAGAGCCCTACTTACCGCGCAATGCAGAGTGGTACACATTGTTTCCCCCAACTAGTGGATCAGTACAAATGGTTATAGAAGATTAGAGTTTGTAAAATTTGTTGAATTCTTGTATGCCAGTAAATATTCAACAAGTCTTGTAATGTTTTGCAACATGAATCTATTGAAAAAGGACACTTAATTTTTGAATATTTCGGTGTCTCATGTTGATACAGTGGATTATACTTTATCTAATAAAAGCAAATTCATCGTAGATACAGTGCGTTCTAATACTACTGCTGTTAGCGACTCAACGGCCAACAAAGAATTTAAACCACCCAGATTGGCATTGATCTTAAGAAGCACATTTGACAAATACTGATCGTTAACTTTGAAAGGAGCCATGCATTGTCTTCTTCTGCCAAGGCCCATAGATATCATAATTCTTTCTCTCAGGCAGCAAGCACAACAGAAACAAAGGCATTCCGGGAAGTTTATATTGAAGTTGGTCACACATCTTTTCTTTCTTAGGAATTTCTACATTTTGATATATTTCATTTCTCGTGACAAGTTTTTAAACAGAAGGGATTTTCCATACACACTAACATTGTCTATCATTTCCACCGATTCCACTAATTAATTCAGAACAATAGTTCTATTGAAGATCTTCTACTAGACTGCAAGAGTGATGAGGAAAGAATAAATAAGATCAAAACATCAAAGTGTGCAGTAAATGATGACGACAAGTTTTAAACAGCAGGGATTTTCCATATACACTAACATTGTCTATCATTTCCACCGATTTAACGCTTGCTGAATGATCTCTAAATAGAATCCACGAGAATTTTTTTGCTGGTCCACTCTTTTTAACTGCTTTAGTAACCGCGGGGTTCTTCCTCACATTGACGTATGGATATTGGGCATAGAATTGGCGGGAAGATAAATATGCTACCTAAGAGCAGACTGGAGTGGAGCTAGGGTTTTCCTTCCTAGTTTGATGTATACAACAACAGGGTTAGATTAGGGAGGGAAATCATGGAAGGTGAGAGGAAAAGAAAAACAAGCAGTATTGCTATGAGGAAAAAATATCACTGCCATTCTCGACGTATTTGGAGCCAGCGATTGTTGAAAAAAATGTTTATTTTTTACAAATGAAATTGATATTTTCAGGACTTCAAAAGCGAGATCGGTTTGTCGTCGGAGATTGCTCAAAAAATGTTTTTTTTACAAATAAAAGTAATTGTATACATAACAAGCAGTATTGCTATGCTATGGAGGAAAATATCACTGCCATTCTCGACGTATTTGGAGCCGACGATTGTTGAAAAAAATGTTTATTTTTTACAAATGAAATTGATATTTTCAAGACTTTGAAAACGAGATCGGTTTGTCGTCGGAGATTGCTCAAAAAATGTTTTTTTTACAAATTAAATGTATAATGTACATAACAAGCAGTATTGCTATGCTATGGAGGAAAATATCACTGCCATTCTCGACGTATTTGGAGCCGGTGATTCCTCCCATCTCAACGCCGATCGTAATCTGTTTCTCCACTATTTATGTATCTATATGCCCATGTAGTGGTTGTAATGTACCCCATTTTCTCTTTATTTTTGCAAACCCTAGGGATAAGATTCCTTGAAGCCGTTCGCTCTGCTTGCATCATGTTTGAAACATATTTTCAGGACTTCAAAAGCGAGATCGGTTTGTCGTCGGAGATTAGGGAGGGAAATCATGGAAGGTGAGAGGAAAAGAAAAACAAGCAGTATTGCTATGGAGGAAAATATCACTGCCATTCTCAACGTATTTGGAGCCGGCGATCGTTGAAAAAAATGTTTATTTTTTACAAATGAAATTGATATTTTCAGGACTTCAAAAGCGAGATCGGTTTGTCGTCGGAGATTGTTGAAAAAAATGTTTTTTTTACTAATTAATTTTATACATATTTGAAACATATTTTCAAGACTTCAAAAGCGATTCTATTTCGGAGTTTCATTTTCAATCAACATTGTTCACACGTCATTTCTCATAATGTTACAACTTATTTTACACACGCATCATTTTAAATCCTAGAACAATTAACAATTCTGTTGATTACCAGTACATGAAATCCAAATGTGAGCGGGAGGAGGTCGTCTCCTCGTACTAGCCCTGTAGCGTGAATTGTGTTCCCTATGGTCCGCCTCAGCCCTGCTTCGTATTACATCGGGGTCTTCGAAGTCTGAATCATCTTCATACTTCACAAGAATCCTAACTCTTTCCATTATTTCTCCAAGGTCTAAGTAGTTCTGCAACATCATGCGTACGTCCGCATCGGTTAGTATATCGATGATAGAGTCGTTGTACAGATCTTGGTCCATCCTAAGATAGACAATGGAAAAGACGTTGAGCTGATGATTATCAAAATGTGATCTGACAATTTGATTTAATGAAGCTGTTAGGTGGTTAACACTTCTCGGAGTTCTAATTTCTGTATTGATCACTGCCCATCCCGGAGCACGTTGGAACCGTGCCCCGTATTCATTGAGTGCGGTGTAATGGTTCACGTGAATTGCAAGGAATGACATCCTAATGACATAAACAAGAATGAATTATTTAAAAGCAAATAAACATAAATTAAAATTACAATAACTGAAATACCCCGAACTTAAATATGGTGATTAAGATTATTATAATCCGTATTTAAGAGCCTAATAATTCCTAAGTAATATTGGTAAGGAAAAATAAATCCAAAAGAAATGAGGAAACACTTAAAAAGTGAAAAACGCTAAATAAGCGTTAAATAACCATAGGAGGTATGAGACCTCGGGTAGCGTATTATGTGGACTCCTAAGGCTTAATAATGCCAAAATAATATATGGGAACAACTCCCGAAGAAAACGGATCCAAATAATGTACTAAAACGCTAATAGAGCTTTAGCGCACGTTTTTTGAGAAAACCCGAAAACATGACTTTAAGTGGTCAAACGAACCCGTAAAAATATAAATCACTAAATAACAATAATTAAGCATTAATAGAGGCTTAATAACCAATAAAATTAATTAAATGAGAAAATTCCGGAAACGGGTCCCGGTTAGTAAAAACTGTAACAACCGGGAAGTTGTGGGGCGAGAATGTAATAAAATAAAGTTAGTGTGTCCACTTTTGCAAATAAATGTAAAAAATTTGGGTGTGTGCTGGTATGGGGCCGGCTCACTCACTCCCCCTCTTTAATTCCCCGTCTTTATTTGTCCTTAGTAACAAAAGGACAAGGGAGTAAAGTAAAAAAGCAAAATAAAACTCTCTCTCCTCTACCCCCTCACTCTCCATCGTACCCACCTCCTCCTTCCTCTGATTTTCTTCCTTCTCCCAACCGATAATGGAGGATTGAGGAACTCACTCAACTTCCTCCTCTTCTCTCCTCTTGTTCAAAGCCCAAACCTTGTCCAAATGCAATAAAAATTACACCATTGGATTCCCATTGTCAAGGAGAGTATTCCCCTCTCTTCAAAAATAGAAACCAGGCATTTTCATCTCCATGGGTATTCCCCATTTGAAGGTTTGAGACCACCATTGGAAGCACCACCATCTTCTTGTTATTTTGAGGTAAAAATAAGCATGAAACTTCATCTTTTTCCAACCCTTCTTGGAAAAACGAAATTTACTAGTTAAGTCTTGTTTGTGCCTTTCCTTCTAGCCGATTTTGGCTTCCTCATTGGTGTTGGAAT
This sequence comes from Limonium bicolor, assembly GCA_023374045.1. NCBI lineage: Eukaryota > Viridiplantae > Streptophyta > Magnoliopsida > Caryophyllales > Plumbaginaceae > Limonium > Limonium bicolor. The sequence continues at coordinate 411,443,165 of CM041776.1, read as the reverse complement.
CTTGCTCTGGTTGCTGTCCATCACTCCATCTTTCCATTGGAAGGTAATACTCTTTAAAAACCTTAAACATGTACAAACCCTAGGTTAGTTTAAGGATGAAATGCTAAGCTAGAATTTGTGTATTGATATGGGCTATTGCATTGGAGCGTGGACTCCATTGGAAATCGAGAACAAGAAGGAAAGAAAGGAGAAGAAAGATGAAGGAAAGAGAAAGGAAGAAAGAAAGGAAAAACTAGAAACAACAAGGTAAATGTTCTTACCTTGAGCTAGTTTTGTGTATGGTATTGTAACAGATTTTAAGTACTTGAAATGGTTAATGAATGAGGCTATGAGTAGTAGGTAAGTTGACGTATGATGATTAAGGTAATGTAGCTGTTTTAAAGCTTGTAAATGTTGTTTAAAATCTTGGGAAAACCATGGGTAATGTATGTATATGCGCAGGAAATTTGTATGTTGTAGTGTGAGTAATGATGTGTGAATTGATATGGAGATTGGGATTGAATTGTGAGCTGAAATGGTATGTGGGCAAAGTGAGAATTTTAGGGGAACCTCTGCCCAAATTTGTATGGAAATTAGAGGACTTAGTTGTGGAAGGAGAGGGAATAGCCTAGGAACTAACTAGGTGTATTTGGAGAACTTAAGGTGAGTGGTTTAACACCTTGAAACAGATTTGATAAGGATTTAGTTAATGAGGAGAACTAAAGTGGTAAGGTAGTGTATTTGGAATGCAAGAAAAGACATTGGTAGAGGGGGTAATAGATGGCAAAAGCTGTTGTGAAAATCTGTAGCATAAGGGGGATGAAAACTGTAGTAAGTGTTGAAAGGAAGTAAGGAGAAATGGTGTATATGGATTTAGAAATGAGTAAGGAATTGGTGGATGAACTAAGGCATTTTGGAGGGCCTAAGTAGTGTTAAACATGTGGGATTACATGTAGGAAGATTGGGGAAACAATGGGCAAAGTATAGAACTGAAAATAGATTTTTAAAACTAAAATACTGGGCCGGACCAACCTTGGGACCGAACTTGCAAGGTCGGACGAGCCTTAAAATACAAGACGGGAAGCCTACTGGAATGGACCGACCTTGGGACCGGACTTGCAAGGTCGGTCGGTCCTGAAATTTTCACGTAATGTAACTCACTGGAATGGACCGACCTTGGGACCGGACTTGCAAGGTCGGTCGGGCCTGAATTTTTCCAGCGATGAAACTTACTAACTTCGACCGACCTTGGGTCCGACCCTGGGTAAGGTCGGTCGAGTCAAAACAAAAAAATAATAATAAAAATAAAGAAATAAAATATGATTATAGTTATCATATGTATATATATGTCTATACACATACGTATATGTATATGTAGAAGTACACCATTAATGGAATAAAAACGGTAAGAAAACAAGTATAAGAAGTAACAAGAAGAGAACGATTTTCATAGTCAAGTATGAATGTAAAGAACTAGTAAGTATGTAAAGGAAGTAGTGAAGTAAGGATAAGTGAATCAATAATAGGTCATTGATCATACAACTTTATGTATGTCTTAGGATTCAAATAGTTGAACACCGAAGGGAGTCGGTGAGTCCAAAGTCCACGGTGAAAGGTATGATTTCTTCATGCTCTGTATCCTAACCTGGTTACCCCGATTTGTGTGCTTATTTGATCACCTAAATAAGATAAATGCATGAATCGGACTTTATTGCACTTACTTGTGCTTGTTTTATGTTGTTCTTGGTATATTGCCTTGAACACTTAGTTTGTATAATTCATGAAATGTATGGATGAAGATGAAGTGTGTATGTACCTTGTAATGTATTTGTGTAATGTATTGTACCTTGTATGTATGTGTATGGGAGTATTGAATTATTGTGTGGCTTGGATGTGAATGACTTCTACTAATTCCTAAATACCTAACTCCTAACGTAAGTATTGAGTAAATTGGAATGAGTAGAAGTCCGATATAGTTTCGGCCACGCGTGAGGATGAGGAGACACAAGAGGTTGGATCCGATTCCTGGTTCTTAAACTTTTCCACGGCCCAAACCCCTTAAATGGGTAGCATCCTGGATTAGTGAACCAAGTAAATCCGGTGGTGGGACGGTGTAGTGTCCCCGGGCCGGAGGTCCTGACGACTTAACTTGAGTAAGTAGTAGTAAGTAAAGTAAAGTATTGTATGAGTAATGGTCTTGGCTGGTGTAAGTCATTGACCCCGAGTAAAAGAGTAATCTCCACCCGATTAACCCGGGTGGACAAATGGAGCTAACAAGCATTGGGTATTGCGTATGTATTGTGTATGTATTGAGTATGTATTGTGTATGCGTATTTCAGGAAAGGTAAGTAAGTATCAGTTGGCTTGTATGGACTATCTTGTATGTATTGAAGTGTATGTATGTATTCCTTGTGTAGTATTGTAGTATTGTATATGAAGCATGTATGTATGTATGTATTGTAAAATGAATTGCATGTATCGACCAAGTGGTCGGCGTACCCTCGCTAGTACGCGGGGTATGCGGAAGTCATATGCAGCGTAAGCTGAGCCCCTAGGGGCAACGTTTTTAGTGTGCAGGTACTCAAAGGCCATCTAGCGTATCAGCCGCCCAGGCGGGGAAGCCGGTGGGCCAGCTCGGGTTGTTCTCCGGTGCGAGCCTCATGATAAGCGGTGCTGTCTCATCCCAATACTGCAGTAAAGTACAAATGTGAAGTTAGTATTTAAAAACAATTACAAACAACAACAAAATTTAACAAGACAAAGTATATACCTGGAGCTGATCCTCTCGTTGTGTACTGGGGCCACCGTCCACTCCTAGGGGACGCACCTGAACATGAGAAAGGCGCTGGAACCACCGGATGTAATCCGGGTCCACGGCCCACGGCATCTGCGCACGCGTCAGAGGAAAACTCCACCTGCTGGGCCCTGTGGTGTTGTCCCACACGGCTGTCCCGTAGTCGTACGCAACAAGGTACACCTTCCCATGTTCGGGACGATAGTGGTTGTCGGGTCTTGTAACGCCCCTACTTAACATATTTATAGCGGAAATAAAATACTAAAGGCGTACAGACCATTGGGTTCCAAACACCCGGCACCAAACCTCACCAATTACAACTTAAAGATTACAATTGTCACGGCCTGAACCTCGAGAAAACTTAACAAAAATAAAACAGAAATAAAACACATAAACTCTCCTCAACACCTAATCCCATCCCAATCACTCGTTCTCTTCGTGGCCACCTGTAATGTAACTCGTACCTGCAAGATAAAACCAAGCAGCCCACCCCGAGAGGGGTGGGTCAGTTCCCTGGAATGGAACTGGTACGATCCTCCAAAAACAAACTTATAATACAACTCTTAAATAAATATTAGCTTGAAAACAATCACTTAAACCACACAGAGGAACAAGCATTTCACAATCACCAAATCAAGATAACAAGTTAAGAATAAAGATAAATAACAGAAAGGTAAAGTTAGTGAAACAAAACCACACCATGTGTTAGTGAACATCCAGTGCCTTAGTTAAACCCAATTCCCGTTAGGAGTAGAAAGACTCAGATAGTCACAAAGGACTAGGAATGAAAAGATAGATCCAAGAACCAATAACTCAAGAGTGGAATATATCAACTGGAGAGATGGCCCCACCGCCATGTACGTCCTTTTAGGACAGGGGATATACAGCCCCTCACTGTCTACTACGTCCCTTTTGGGACAGGGGATATACAGCCCCTCACAGTTACCATTGAAGACGCGCGCACGTCGAAACCTCAAGAACCAGCTCATGGATGAAACGATATCCAGAGTCAAAAGAAGAATTTACCAAAATTGACCTTCTCCAAATTCCCGCTAGATCACTAACTACCCAGAGCAATACCAAAACACTCAGTCCTACAGAGTGCAGAAGCGTAAACCCTAAGCAGTCAACGTCTAACGGGATAACCAAATAGAAGGAACCAATACCATGTAAGTTTCACATTCAAGGCTCAGTTAGTCACACAAGCTGAGTTAGTCACACAACCATTTCCTTTTAGAAATTCCTCTTAAACTCAGTTAGCGTTTTTCGAAAACGTCTCATAAGTCAATCAGCAAAAGTATCGGAGTACGAGAAATCATACTTGGTAAGTGAAGAACAGTAATTAACTTGAATGAGTGATTCCCCAATAGTAACCTATAATTAAGGTTTCCCAAGTGTTGATTAGTTAAGGGACTCATAAACTAAACAACCTTCTTTTCTTACTGATTAATAGTTCCAGGTTTACCATCATTCTCTCACCAAGGTTTGGGCTCGTTTTTGTTAGTTAAATCCTTTGTTAGGCCCATTTCATTTAGCTTGGAATGATTTAGAATTTATCCCTGAGAGTGGCCCAAACTCTCTTTGAATTGTTTAAGTGGGCTTTGGAGTTCATAGACTTGGGCTTAGTAGGTTAACCAAGACCGTGTTTCGTTTATGTTGTGTAATTAACCCTTAAGTTAATAGTGACTGTTTAATTACACACCGATTAAAACCTAAGGTTTAACATATATAGATCCTACTTGTTATAACTATCACAAGGAATGTTATTTCCCTCATCTATTTTAATGTATTTATATATATATATATATCTTTATGTATTAAGATTTATCCATAACGTTTTTAGGAAATTTTATTGTATTTAATTACGTTTAATAACTCTTAGGCATAACTACAACCGGTATACGGTTTATGAAACAAAGTGTTTCCCTTTATTTATTAATATATATATATACGTATACCTGTATTAGAATTTAATTAAGACATTCCCTATGTAGCTTATTGTATTTAAATTATCCTATTACTTCAACACTTAACTGCACCCCATGTATGTTTCATTAAGTATTTCTTTACTATATCTTAGGTTACTAGCTCTTATAATATTTAGTTAATATAAGTGTAATTTATTAGCTCCATGTTCTACTCTAAGTTACTACTTTATTCCCTTTATATATGTGTATATATATATATATATATATTCCTTAGTTTTAATTAAGAATATTGACTTTTATGTTTCAAAACAATGTTCCAACTCTTTCTAAAATCTTTATAATATACTTGGAGTGTTTAGAAATTTTTCCAAGTTAATTTATTAGCTCCCTGTTCTACTCTAAGTTACTACTTTATTCCCTTTTTATATATGTGTAAATATATATATATATATATATATTCCTTAGTTTTAATTAAGAATATTAACTCCCATATAATATGATAAATAAAACGTAAAATAATTAAATTCCTTGATTTAACATAAGTTCCTACTCAAATAAGTATAGATACATATATGTAAATAATTTCACCTCTCTTAAAAGATATTACCCAAAACATTTATAAACCTACTGTTATAAAATGTTAATTCAGTTTTCCTTATTTTTTCCAGCTTAAAAGTTTATTAACAAACCATACTTTAATTTTTGGTTACATTAAAAACCATATATTATAAGTTATTCTTATGAAAAACTCATAAACAAATTTTAAACCCATTTACCATTGCCCAAAAATTCCCAAATTTAATATACAGTAACTATAACATTTTATACATATTATAAAATTTTATTTCATAAAAATATCTTTTTAAATTAGCCAAATAATTCAGAAAATCTGTAAATTGCAAAAATCATAACTTACGTTTAAAAACTCCAAAACCATATTAATTTACATCAAAATAACTAGATTTAAAAAGGAATCTATGGTTAAAATTTCAAGCCAAAACACATTCGGGAAGGCCATTAACTAAATTCAACAAGTTAGAGCTAAATTCTGAAATATTATAAACTTAAAACATTCTTTAATAACCCCGATCTAATCTTGACCGTCCAATCCTTTAGAACCCGATCGGACGGTCCCTGAAACCCCAGTTCATCAGCGATTTCAAAACCCGACTCGAGTACTAATCGACATTTTCTCACAATCTACAGAACCAAATTGAGTAATTCTTTGTTTCTATGGTTTCGAAATCCAATTCTGGTTCTAATGATATAATTTCGCCAGCTAAATGCAGGATAGGATTAGGATTCATCAGTTTTGATTTCGGTTCGAAGTTAGGGTTTATATGGGTTTCCCGATTCGAATATCACAAATTCACTCAACCTAATGCGTATTGATGCAATGGAACATGTTTTGACCGATAACGTAATATAGATTAGCAAGGTTGAAGGATTTGAAGAAAGAAAAAACTTACCGGAAATGCTCGAATCGAAAGGATTGGTTATCGGTTTTCTAGAAAAATATTTCGAATTTGTCTGTTCAGGTGCCAATTTGCGGATCTATAATTTAAGTTCAGACCGAGTTAGAACTAGTTCTGGGTGTTTATTAAAGAGGAAACTTAACTCTACACAATGATAGTAAGAACTCACCTAACTTGCACACACCGAAAGAAATCGAAGCTGGAAGTGCGAAGTTTACCTTGCGTTTCTGTGTGAAATACCCCAAACCTAGTTATGTTGTTTAAACACCTAAATAGGGTGTAACAAGACTAAAAAGAGTCTTAGAAACCTTACTAAACAAATTTAAACAAAAGGAAACACAAATGTGCTTTAAAGTCAATAAGAGCTAAAATGTGCTCTAAGCTTGGGATAAACTTGAGTAAGGCCTAATGAGCTTACCAAGACTTCATTTATATACTAATGAACTTATTAAACCAATTACCAAAGAAAAACCAAGCTTGAAAACAAGTTAAAACACAAAATGTGCTTTAAGAAGTCTTAAAGCACGTTTTTGAAAAATTGTCTTGTAAATGAGTTTTGAATGGCTAAATGTCCATCATTACTCTTAAATATATATGTGTACTATATAGTATCACATTGGGTGGCTATATTAGTGGGAAATCAAAATTTCACTTCTATGTGCCTTGTATAGGTGAATAGTACTTTTTATAAGTAATTTGTAACATATGTTGTATTAAGTAATTAAATTGACAAACAAAGACTAAAAACACCTCATACTAATAAAGGGGGCCGGTTTTTATAAGTGTGGTGACTCACCACTCTCTAGTTAAGGTAATGAGTAATTAAAGCAAACTAAGTAAAACTACTTTTTACTTTATAACATAAATATCTTCTAAAAGCAACTTCTATCTTCATTCTCATTTCTTTCCTTCATTCCCACGGTTTGCAAACACCACTCATCTTCTCCCTTCTTCCTTGTTCTCTCTCGGTAATACCACTACCACCATGGAAACACAAGCTTTGACCACTTGTTAAATCTAGCTCACTTGTCCAAATCAAAAACAAATACCACCAATCTCTTCCTCTCATCAAGCTCTTCATTCCTATCTCCTCAAAACTCAAGAGCTCCATTTCGGTGCCAAGGTGTTCCACCATTGAAGGAGCTTGAGCTTGGATTTCTACATATTATTACTCTCCTTTACTTCTAGGTAAGGAATCTCAAACAAAAATCAAGTTTCCCTCTTGTTTTTGTCATGTCCGAAAATACACATTGAAATGGCTCATTGTGTGACTTTGTTCTAGCTTCATTTCAACTCTTCATGGACTAGGTGGAGTCCTCTCTTGTTGTATATCCAAACTCTCTTCAAAGAACAAGGTAAAACAACTACATTAATGTTTTTGAAACAATGTCAAATTAGGGTTTACAATGAGATGAAGCCTATAGCTTGAATACTCATTATTAAAGTTGGTATATTGTTTAGAACTTGTCAAGGAATCAAGTACTCTATTGGTTTCTAAAGAAACAAGAAAGAAGTATCTTGCAAAAGAGGTAAATCTACTAACCTAATGCTATTTTAATGCCTTAGGAGAAATGAGCTTATAATGCTTATTAAAACTATCTAAAGAGCCAATGGGGAATGACCTAGTGAAGTGTTCTTAAGAGACTAGTAAAGGGCATATGTGTATGTTGAGTGTATTTGCAGGTTAAAGGCATATATATTGTGGAAATTCAGTGTTTATGATTTAAGCACTTTAAGGGCCTAAGTGCCATGCAACTATATTGTGCACTATGTTGTGATGTAGTGTAAATTTGGTGAAATTGTGTATGAGAGTGTTCTTGGTGATTTTGGATGTTCTTGTGTGTTTAAAGGAGAAGGTAAAGTGTTTAGGCATGGTAATGTTCTAGGGGAACCCATGTCAAAATCTAGGTAAGAAGTAAGAAGTTCTAAGTGGTTACATAAGTTTGGTGAGTTAGAAAGTGTAGGAAATGAATAAGGAGTTCAAGATGTTTTAAAGGAATATGATGAACTAGGAAGTACTCTAGAGTGTAATAGGACTTAGGCATGGTCTTGAGATTTTAGTATGTACCAAAGCCATTTTGGACTTAGGTAAAGACTTAGGCAAACTTTGGTAAACTAAGGAGAATGTAGAACTGAGAAAGGATTTGAAGTAATGATATAAGGAGATAGTTGTGAGAAATGATGCTTTGGGAGATGATGTTAAGTTAAGGAGAAAGCATTTTGGGATAGTAGTTGCCTTAGGTATGAAACACCATCTAGGAACCTAGTATAAAATAACATAAGTGTTAAGGAATTTTTACAAGGAAATAAGTAAATGTTTTAAGGAATTAGAAAATGAGTTTCATGGATGTTGTATGTGGATGTAAGGTTACCAAATGTTGCTAGGAAGCATTAAGAGGCCTTAGGAGAAGTTTGGTGAAGAATTGGCAAGTTTAGGTAAGTTTAGTAGGCGACCGACCCAGGGGCCGACCCAGTTTGTGGGTCGGTCGAGCCTCTGTAAAATGTTAGGAAAATGTTCGGTGACGGTCCGACCCAAAAGGGTGGGTCGGACATGGGTCGGTCGAGCCTCTGTAAAAGGTTGGGAAAATGTTCGCACATGGACCGACCCAGAATGGTGGGTCGGACATGGGTCGGTCAAGGTAAAGTTTTCAGACCCGAAGACCACTGGGAGGGTCCGACCCAGTTGTGGGTCGGACGGTGGGTCGGTCGGACCAAAACTTGTAAAAAAAAAAAACAGAAAGAATGTGACTTATGTAGTTAACCCTAGGGTGTATAATGAAGGTAACCTAGGGTAAGATAGGCATTAAAACATGTCATACAACATGTTAAATACTTAGTAAGTTTGAAGTTAAATAAATAATTAACCGACATTACTAATGTGTTTAGGATTCTCTCAAGGTGGAAATCCGTCGAGGCAAGGACCAAGGTATGGTTTTCTTGCAGTCTGTTGCCTACCGGTTTACACCGGCTTGTGTGTTGTTTGTTTTCTGTGTGTTTATGACTTTGTAAGATTAAACCATGTAAAGAGTTTACAGTTGTTAAATATTATTATGTTGTTAATTATGACTCTCTCTCCCATGTGAGTGTCTAACAAGACTTGACCTATTATTGTGAATTGTTGTTGTGCTCAATGTTGAACTACTAACATGGGCTAACGGGGGAAGTGAGGAGTCCGGTCTGTTCCGGCCACGCGTGTGAGTATGGGAGTCGATGTCATAACCGGTTCGATTCTCTCTGTATGTTATGGTTAAGTTTCCAATTTGGTTTCTAACCTTCCCTTAGCTTAACCAAGGCTATTTTACTGACTCACGTCGGGCCACAGGGCATACTATATGTTTTGTTTCGGTGTGCTTGGATCACTATCCGGGGCACCTTGTGTTAAGTTAACCGTTCAATCTAAACGGACGGTAACGAGTTATGTAACGAGCTAAGTATGAGCGTGGCAACATTCTCGAAGCTCTCAATGGGGACTAACTGTGTTGGTTCTCTTCCTAAAAGGATTTGTATGTTTGTGATGTGTGTTATGATGTGTACAATACCCTTGTTATGTTATATATGTATGTGTTGTGTGTTTAAAAATAAATATCATGTCATCCTGACAATTGGTTGGCGTATCCCGGTAGTCGATGGGCTGCGCGTTAGCCATACCAGCAAAGGTGCTGACCCCCTCGGGGGCTCCATATTTTTATTGCAGGATGAGGATCGAAGAGGCAGAGTGGCTCTAGGTCCTAGAGAGAGTAGTTTACTTTTGAAGTATTTTGGATGTTAGCCCGGGTTGCGCTGTGCACCCGTGGCGTATATACTTGTGGTGACGGTTTACAGTGAATTAAACAGTGAAGGATTTTGTAAATACTCGGTATTATATTGTTAATATATATGGTTGTTAGTTCTATGCTCGGGAGTCTGATCATCAGACCGGTACAATTGTATTTATTCAGCCTTGTTAGCCACGTGGGTGGTTGACGGCGTTGTAACACCAATCGTTTAGTTATTGTTTAGTTGTTTATTTCCGCTGCGATTCCAAGTATAGTTATGTGCGTAGTAGGGGTGTTACAAAAAGTGGTATCAGAGCGAAGTATCGCTCTGATGACTAGAATACCGAGCTTAGGGATATACCGAGTTAGGAAAACCTAACCTAAGTGAACAGATTTGGAAAGGTTAACCACTAACTAAGTGTGGAGATACCTTATTATCGGGAAGCGTTACATCGTTAGACCGATAAGTGTGCAAGCATAATGCTAATGAGATGTTCGTAAAATTCAGATGGCAGATGGACCACAGGTAGACCACGAGGAAGAGGCCGCGGGCGCGGTATTGGAGGTATGGGTGGCCAGGATGAGGATACTACGGCACAAACCATGGCTGAGGCAGTTGCAGCCGCCGTAGCTCAGCTGGTACCCGACCTAGTTGCTGCTATACAGCAAGGGCGACAGCCTGGAGTTCAGCCACCACCACCACCGCCACGAGAGACCAATTGGGTCAAGGCGTTGGCTGATCTGAGGCCGCCTTCATTCAGTGGGGAGACCGATCCCCGTAAGCTCGAGGCATACATCTCCGAGATGGAGACCGCCTTCGAAACCCTAGCACCACCTGAGCAGATCAAGGTACGACTTGCTGCTTACTACCTGAAAGGCGCGGCACAAAACTGGTGGAAGCTTGTGCGCGAGGGTAGAGTTGTTGATCCGACGTTCCAGTGGAGGGAGTACACGGCTCTTCTGCGAGCCAAATACTACCCTATACATGTGCAAGAGGCCAAGCGCCTGGAGTTGGACAACCTGAGGCAAGGGGATAAGATGACGGTAGATGAGTACTACTCAGCCTTCATCGGACTAATCCACCTGCTACCGGATCTGGGTTACTCAGACCGGATCCTTGTGAACCGTTTCTACAACGGACTGAACTATCGCCTACGCTACGGCATGGGGCCTACTGGATATACCACCTTGCAGGTAAAGGAATTACAGTGTAATGTGAATAAGTGTGTACAATGTGATAATGTGATGTGAATTTGTCTAGCGGGGCATAACTGACACCCTAAATATAGGAGTGCTATCATGCCGCTGCTATTGTGGAGATCACCGTCCGTCTGAGGGACGAGGAGAGTGCGCTCAAGCGCAAGGCTCAGAACGAGGGCCAAGGCACGCAAGGGCAGTGGGGAGGGAAGAAGAAGAAATCATACCCCCAGTCCCAGAAAGGACAGCAACAGGGTGGCAAGGGCCAGGCCCAGACCACCACTGCTGATGAGCCTCTGCAGCTCACCTATGCGTATGCGGCCAAGCCCCTACGTTCTTACCCACCAAAGGGTAATTGTCTAAACCTGTGTGATGAGTTAGAGTATATGTTAATAAGTTGTGAAACAGTATTAATGGTGTATTGTGATAGCAGCTAGCACGGGCTCTGGACCGGAGCGCCACTATTACTGCAAGTGGTGTGCAACGGCGACCACCCCGGCAAGGACTGCAAGGGTAATGATGTTCAGTGCCGGTACTGTAAGAAGATGGGTCACCGCGACCATGAGTGCTGGTCGAACCCGAACGGTAGGAACTTCAGGCCCAAGGGGCAATGGAAGGGTAAGGCCACTGCGACCAACGATGGCCAGAAGACGGCGAACCAGCCACCCCAGATCAAGGTACACGGAGTCCCAGAAGGGGAAGGGGTGGGTCCAACAAGGCCACCCTGAATGTGGTGGACCGGTCTGAGGCGCCAGGGCCCTCTTCTAGACCAGGTACCGCCTAAGTTGTTGAATGTAATAAGTGTCTGCATACCGCATTTCATGCATGTGTGTGAGTGAGTTTAAATGAACGACCATGTGAGTAAATAATAAAGTAGTGTGAGATTTACCTAACTAGAGTACTCTAAACTTTAAGGAACCTTCAATATATGTTATCCAATCCCACCCACACGAACCCTGAAGAAACCACCATCAACATCACCGACTTTCCATTGGAGCAATGTCAGGTCATCCAGCCAGGTATGATACTTCTAAATGGATACCTGACACCGGAAGCACAAATCCACATCATCAGACGATGCGACGAACTTGGAGCAAAACCAGGAGGGTTTTACACACCCGAATACCCGAACGGAGCAAGGATGCAGTTGAAGATGATGTGCATGGGTAAGGACTGGAACCCTTACACCAAGTCATATCAAGAAGTTCGAGCTGAAGATGGAGCAACAGTATCAAGTATACCAGAGGAGTTCCACGCGGTCGTTAACCACGCCGTGGGAATTGCTCAGCAAGTTGAAACGGAATCAATTCCGGTGTAAAGCAGATTTATGCATTGTAAACTTCTACCAGAAAGGTGGACGGTTGGGTATGCACCAAGACAAGGACGAGTCACCCGAGTCTCTAAGTAAGGGAGTACCCGTGGTGTCTTGGTCCATTGGTGATACCGCAGTATTTGTGTATGGCGAGCAGAAGCGTGCTGACCTCGCAAAGAAGCTATTGCTAAAATCGGGAGATGTATTAATCATGGGTGGGCAATCAAGGATGCTATACCATGGCATCAGAAAGATCAAACTGAATACCGCACCGTCGGCAGTGATCAATGCCACACACATGAAACCGGACGTTTGAATCTGACTTCAGACAGTTTTAAACCTTGTATAATTATGTGACAAACCAGTATGTATTAAGGATGTTGTAAGTGTGATCATGGCGACAGTATAAGCCAATAGATGTTGTAAAAGGAGTGTGTTAATGAATAAAGTGGAGTTGTTTGAAACATATAAACCGTGTTGTTACCCAATACTTATTAGTTTGCCAATGAATTAGGCTGTGCACTCGGAACGGGAGGTATACTGAGTGTCTGCAATAAGGCAGAAGCCGGCAAGAGCGGCACAATCCTCACCGGTACCTTTCCAGTGAATGGCGTGGATGCATCGATCTTGTTCGACTCTGGAGCCTCACATACATTCATTTCGCTATCATTTGCGAAGAGGCTGGGGTTAGATGGTGAAGAGATGCCAGACTTCGTGGTTACTCTCCCGTCGAAGGAGCGGATCCGATGTACCCGCTACTACCGAGTGCTATTGTTCGAATCAGGAGTGAGAGTTTCCGATCGACTTGATAGAGTTCGACGGACTAGGCTTTGATGTGATTGTCGGGATGAACTGGTTGGAGCGGCACAAGGGCAGAATCCTGTGTGCCGAGCATCGACTGCTTCTTCGGAGTCCATCTGGGGTTACCATATCTTACCGCCAGAGGCCCAGGGAGCCTTCGACTCAGATCATCACCGCCATGGCTATGTATCGTGAGTTACGACGAGGGAGTGATGTATACCTCTGCTATGTCCAGGACATGGAGAGAGACCCTGAGTTTAGCCCAGATGTGCCGGTAGTGTCGGAGTTTCCTGATGTATTTCCTAAGGAACTGCCGGGCATGCCGCCAGCACGAGAGGTTGAGTTCGAGATTGATTTAGTTCCGGGCACCGGACCCATTGCGAAAGCACCTTACCGTATGGCTCCAGCAGAAATGACAGAGCTCAAAGAGCAGCTGAGAGACCTACTCGACAAGGGCTTTATCCGCCCTAGTGTGTCACCATGGGGAGCGCCGGTCCTCTTCGTGAAGAAGAAGGACGGTAGCCTCCGCCTATGTATTGATTATCGGGAGCTGAATGCTGTGACGGTGAAGAACCGTTACCCCTTACCACGCATCGACGATCTATTTGATCAGCTTAGGGGAGCATCAGTATTCTCCAAGATAGACCTACGTTCCGGATATCACCAGATTGCCATCCGTGACAGTGACATCGAAAAGACAGCTTTCAGAACTAGGTATGGGCACTATGAGTTCACCGTTATGCCGTTTGGCTTATCAAATGCACCAGCAAAGTTCATGGACTTAATGAACCGTTTGTTCCAAGATCAGTTGGACAAATCAGTGGTAGTCTTCATCGATGACATTCTTGTGTATTCTAAATCGAAAGGTGAGCACGAAAGCCACCTGAGAGATGTGTTACAAACTTTGAGGAGAAATCAGTTGTATGCTAAATTTCTAAGTGTGAATTTTGGTTGAACCAAGTATCATTCCTTGGACATGTGATATCTGAGGCCGGGATCGCTGTTGATCCGGCAAAGATAGATGCAGTGCGCACCTGGCCTAGGCCGAAGACAGTTACCGATATCAGGAGCTTCCTCGGTCTGGCAGGTTACTATAGGAGATTTGTGAAGGACTTCTCCAGTGTCTCGAAGCCGATGACTTCCTTGATGAAGAAGGATGCACCATTCGAGTGGACAGTCGACTGTGAGAGGGCTTTCGCGAGTCTCAAGGATGCTCTGACATCTGCACCGGTTCTGACATTACCAGACGGTCCAGATGGTTTCGAGGTCTATTGCGACGCATCAGGCAGGGGTATGGGTTGTGTGTTGATGCAACACGGGAAGGTCGTGGCTTACGCCTCCCGACAGCTGAAGAAGCATGAGGAGAACTACCCTACCCACGACTTAGAGTTGGGGGCCATTGTCTTCGCACTGAAGATATGGCGACATCATTGTATGGGTAAGTGTGACGATTTATTCTGACCACAAGAGTTTAAATACTTGTTCACTCAGAAAGAGTTGAACATGAGGCAAGAAGGTGGGTTGAATTCCTGAATGATTATGACATCAATTACAGTACAAGAGGGTAAGGCAAATGTGGTAGCTGACGCATTGAGTCGCCGAGCACACTCTCTCCATTCGCTAGTCTCTCATACTGGCTTGGTTGAAGAGGTGCGGAGTGCTCAGATGACGGATCAGTATATGTGGAGATCAGACAGAAGCTTATTGATGGCACATTCGAGGGGTCAGAAGTATGACTTCAGACTCCACGATGATGACCTGATTAGGCCTAATGGCAGATTGTGTATACCCAGGAGTAGCGCTGAGCTGAAGGAGCGCATATGAGTGAATTCCATGTTCTACTACTTCGATTCACCCCGGAGCTTCAAAGATGTATAAGGTATGAAAAGATACTTCTGGTGGGCTGGAATGAAAAAGGATGTAAATGACTATGTGTTGAGGTGTCTCATTGTCGAAGGTCAAGTTTGAGCACCGACGGCCTGGTGGTATGGTGCAGCCAATGCCAGTGCCGGAGTGGAAGTTCCATGACATATCTATGGACTTCGTAGTGGGGCTTCCGCCTACAAGGGGAGGTCTGAATATGATTTGGGTGGTAGTTGACCGACTGACCAAGGTGTCTCGATTCATTCCGATGAAGGACACCTGGAAAGTGGCAAAGTTGGCAGAATTATTCGATAAAGAGATTGTAAGACATCATGGTGTACCAAAGACGATAGTATCTGACAGAGATACCAGATTCCTATCCAGATATTGGAAGTCTACACGAGAGGCACTTGGTACTGAACTGAAATTGAGCACGGCGTTTCACCCACAGACCGATGGTCAGAGTGAGCGCACCATACAGACACTTGAGGATATGCTACGTGCATGTGCACTTGACTTTCAGACCAGCGGATTGATAAGTTACATTGATCGAATTTAGCTACAACAAAAGTTATCATGCATCGATCAAGATGTCTCCCTTCCAGGCATTGTACGGTAGACATGCCGCACGCCATTATGCTGGATGAGTCGAGTGAGACGGTCATATAGGACCAGAGTATCTTGAGCAAGTTCAGGCAGAAGTTCGCCAGATCAGAGATATAATAGAAAGCAGCTCAGGATAGACAAAAGTCGTACGCAGATGTGCGCCGACGTGACCTGGAGTTCGCCGTGGGCGATCAGGTATTTTTGAGAGTATCCCCCATGAAGGGAGTGTTTCGTTTTGGCCAGAAAGGCAAGTTGAGCCCAAAATATGTGGGACCTTATGTTGTGACGGAGCGGATCGGCCCGGTAGCTTATAGACTTGACTTACCCGCCGAGCTGGGCAAGGTACATGATGTATTTCATGTGTCCCAGTTGAAGAAGTATATGTCTCATCCGTTCATGTGCTTCAGCTGAAAGGCTAACTTTAGAGCCGACCATGCGATCAGTGGAGACTCCGGTACGGATTCTGGACACTAAGACTCGAGACACTCGCCATAAGTCTGTGAGACTGGTGAAGGTTCTCTGGTCTAACCAGGACGTTGAGGAGGCCACTTGGGAGCTGGAAGATAAGATGAAGGCGAAGTACCCGTCGTTGTTTACTTCTTAGTATTTGTATGTATAGGGTACGGGGCGTACCCCTATTTAAGGGGGGTAGAGCCGTTTCGGTTATGTATATACATGTATTTGAATACATTGTCTGTGTTGTATTGTCATGTGTATTGTCATGTTGTTAATGTTACAGACCGCTGAGTCTGAATGATGTTGTGATGTTTTGTTGTTTGGACCACGTGTCCGATATGATGTAAGATGTTGTTAATGTGATATAGAAGTGTTTGTTAATATGTGTTCATGTTCTAATGTTTAATGTTAAGTGGAAGTATGAACTTTGGGGACAAAGTTCTTTAAGGGGGGTAGATTGAAATACCCCAAACCTAGTTATGTTGTTTAAACACCTAAATAGGGTGTAAACAAGACTAAAAAGAGTCTTAGAAACCTTACTAAACAAATTTAAACAAAAGGAAACACAAATGTGCTTTAAAGTCAATAAGAGCTAAAATGTGCTCTAAGCTTGGGATAAACTTGAGTAAGGCTAATGAGCTTACCAAGACTTCATTTATATACTAATGAACTTATTAAACCAATTACCAAAGAAAACCAAGCTTGAAAACAAGTTAAAACACAAAATGTGCTTTAAGAAGTCTTAAAGCACGTTTTTGAAAAATTGTCTTGTAAATGAGTTTTGAATGGCTAAATGTCCATCATTACTCTTAAATATATATGTGTACTATATAGTATCACATTTGGGTGGCTATATTAGTGGGAAATCAAAAATTTCACTTCTATGTGCCTTGTATAGGTGAATAGTACTTTTTATAAGCTAATTTGTAACATATGTTGTATTAAGTAATTAAATTGACAAACAAAGACTAAAACACCCTCATACTAATAAAGGGGGCCGGTTTTATAAGTGTGGTGACTCACCACTCTCTAGTTAAGGTAATGAGTAATTAAAGCAAACTAAGTAAAACTACTTTTTACTTTATAAACATAAATATCTTCTAAAAGCAACTTCTATCTTCATTCTCATTTCTTTCCTCATTCCCACGGTTGCAAACACCACTCTTCTTCCTTTCTTCCTTGTTCTCTCACGGTAATACCACTATCACCATTAGAGCTCCAACTTTGACCACTTGTTAAACCTAGCTCACTTGTCCAAATCAAAAACAAATACCACCAATCTCTTCCTCTCATCAAGCTCTCATTCCTATCTTCTCAAAACTCCAAGAGCTCCATTTCGGTGCCAAGGTGTTCCACCATTGAAGGAGCTTGAGCTTGGATTTTTACATATTATTACTCTCCTTGCTTCTAGGTAAGGAATCTCAAACAAAAATCAAGTTCCTCCTTGTTTTTGTCATGTCCGAAAATACACATTGATATAGCTCATTGTGTGACTTTGTTCTAGCTTCATTTCAACTCTTCATGGACTAGGTGGAGTCCTCTCTTGTTGTATATCCAAACTCTCTTCAAGAACAAGGAAAACAACTACATTAATGTTTTGAAACAATGTCAAATTAGGGTTTACAGATGAGATGAAGCCTATAGCTTGAATACTCATTATAAGTTTGTATATTGTTTAGAACTTGTCAAGGAATCAAGTACTCTATTGGTTTTCTAAAGGAAACAAGAAAGAGTTATCTTGCAAAAGAGGTAAATCTACTAACCTAATGCTATTTTAATGCCTTAGGAGAAATGAGCTTATAATGCTTATTAAAACTATCTAAAGAGCCAATGGGGAATGACCTAGTGAAGTGTTCTTAAGAGACTAGTAAAGGGCATATGTGTATGTTGAGTGTATTTGCAGGTTAAAGGCATATATATTGTGGAAATTCAGTGTTTATGATTTAAGCATTTTAAGGGCCTAAGTGCCATGCAATTTAATTATGCACTATATTGTGATGTAGTGTAAATTTGGTGAAATTGTGTATGAGAGTGTTCTTGGTGATTTTGGATGTTCTTGTGTGTTTAAAGAGAAGGTAAAGTGTTTAGGCATGGTAATGTTCTAGGGGAACCCATGTCAAAATCTAGGTAGGAAGTAAGAAGTTCAAGATGTTTTTAAAGGAATGATTATGAACTAGGAAGTACTCTAGAGTGTAATAGGAACTTGAGAAGGATTTGAAGTAATGATAGAAAGGAGATAAGGAATTAGTGTGATAGAATGATGCTTGGGAGATGATGTTTAAGTTAAGGAGAAAGCATTTTGGGATAGTAGTTGCCTTAGGTATGAAACACCATCTAGGAACCTAGTATAAAATAACATAAGTGTTAAGGAATTTTTACAAGGAAATAAGTAAATGTTTTAAGGAATTAGAAAATGAGTTTCATGGATGTTGTATGTGGATGTAAGGTTGCCAAATGTTGCTAGGAAGCATTAAGAGGCCTTAGGAGAAGTTTGGTGAAGAATTGGCAAGTTTAGGTAAGTTTAGTAGGCGACCGACCCAGGGGCCGACCCAGTTTTGGGTCGGTCGAGCCTCTGTAAAATGTTAGGAAAATGTTCGGTGACGGTCCGACCCAAAAGGGTGGGTCGGACATGGGTCGGTCGAGCCTCTGTAAATGTTGGGAAAATGTTCGCACATGGACCGACCGAATGGTGGGTCGGACATGGGTCGGTCAAGTAAAGTTTTCAGACCCGAAGACCACTGGGAGGTCCGACCCAGTTGTGGGTCGGACGGTGGGTCGGTCGGACCAAAACTTGTAAAAAAAAAAAACAGAATGAATGTGACTTATGTAGTTAACCCTAGAGTGTATAATGAAGGTAACCTAGGGTAAGATAGGCATTAAAACATGTCATACAATCATGTTAAATACTTAGTAAGTTTGAAGTTAATAAATAATTAACCGACATTACTAATGTGTTTAGGATTCTCTCAAGGTGGAAATCCGTCGAGGCAAGGACCAAGGTATGGTTTTCTTGCAGTCTGTTGCCTACCGGTTTACACCGGCTTGTGTGTTGTTTGTTTTCTGTGTGTTTATGACTTTGTAAGATTAAACCATGTAAAGAGTTTACAGTTGTTAAATATTATTATGTTGTTAATTTATGACTCTCTCTTCCCATGTGAGTGTCTAACAAGACTTGACCTATTATTGTGAATTGTTGTTGTGCTCAATGTTGAACTACTAACATGGGCTAACGGGGGAAGTGAGGAGTCCGGTCTGTTCCGGCCACGCGTGTGAGTATGGGAGTCGATGTCATAACCGGTTCGATTCTCTCTGTATGTTATGGTTAAGTTTCCAATTTGGTTTCTAACCTTCCCTTTAGCTTAACCAAGGCTATTTTACTGACTCACGTCGGGCCACAGGGGCATACTATATGTTTTGTTTCGGTGTGCTTGGATCACTATATCCGGGGCACCTTGTGTTAAGTTAACCGTTCAATCTAACCGGACGGTAACGAGTTATGTAACGAGCTAAGTATGAGCGTGGCAACATTCTCGAAGCTCTCAATGGGGACTAACTGTGTTGGTTCTCTTCCTAAAAGGATTTGTATGTTTGTGATGTGTGTTATGATGTGTACAATACCCTTGTTATGTTATATATGTATGTGTTGTGTGTTTTAAAAATAAATATCATGTCATCCTGACAATTGGTTGCGCGTATCCCGGTAGTCGATGGGCTGCGCGTTAGCCATACCAGCAAAGGTGCTGACCCCCTCGGGGCTCCATATTTTTATTGCAGGATGAGGATCGAAGAGGCAGAGTGGCTCTAGGTCCAAGAGAGTAGTTTACTTTTGAAGTATTTGGATGTTAGCCCGGGTTGCGCCTTGTGCACCCGTGGCGTGTTATATACTTGTTGGTGACGGTTTACAGTGAATCAAACAGTGAAGGATTTTTGTAATACTCGGTATTATATTGTTATATATATGTGGTTGTTAGTTCTATGCTCGGGAGTCTGATCATCAGACCGGTACAATTGTATTTATTCAGCCTTGTTAGCCACGTGGGTGGTTGACGGCGTTGTAACACCAATCGTTTAGTTATTGTTTAGTTGTTTATTTCCGCTGCGATTCCAAGTATAGTTATGTGCGTAGTAGGGGTGTTTCAGTTTCGGCCTGAATTAAACACACCACATGGTGTTAAATTCACCATATAAACATAGGAAATAGCTAGACAACAACAAGCTGCTATGGTAATAGGTTTTACCTTGGCAAAAATGCCTTAAAGAATGATATTTCCTTTGATTTTCGGCCACCCTTGCTCCAAATGGTTAACCAACTGAATAAACATGTAAATATGAAGATTATGAGTGAATAAGCGCATAAAAATCAGAAGAAGAAAACCGGATGGAGAAAGGTGATGTTTAAGGTATGTTTTTACCTTATAATGCAAATTTTGGAAACCTAGGTCCCTAGACTTGCTTCAGCCGAGATTAGTTGTTGCACAAGCTTTATAACACTGAGAATGAGCCATGGAAAGTGATAGATCATGAGCTCCAAGTGTAGGTAATGGAAAGATGAAGAAAAAGAGCTAAAATATGCCTTAAACCATTACCTTAGGTGCTTAAGAGATTGATTTGTCTTCCATACTCAAGAACAGAGCTTGAGAGGGTTTGGAAGAGCTGATGGCTTGGCTGGAATGGGACAA
>CM041776.1:411349511-411421820 GCA_023374045.1 Limonium bicolor | reverse complement strand
ATACTATAAACAGAATCAAGCTAGCTAGCTTACTCGAATATCAGATATCTGTTGTCGAGGATTAGTTGGAGTCTCTAGCCACACAAGCTTTGTCTGATGCCCAATTGCAGAAGCAACATCTTCCAAATTAGACATATTCACTCTCCTATACGTACGTCATTGGGTAGTATATTATAATGTTAATCTAGATTAGGACCTTAGGTACATCCTGAATTTTTAAAATGATGCATACATAAGGATTGTTAAAGAATTGAAGGATTCTACAGACTTCACCACAACGCCTGTTCTGGGCACTACATGCGACAATAAGCGGTCAGACCCACCATAGATGTCATCTGCAGCAGCAACGATCTCTTGACCTAAATTGACAAAAAGTTCAGGAGGAGTAGCAACGTTTGACATATAGAGTAACGTGGGTCCGTGTGATGAGATGAAAGTAGTTTAACAAAACAAGAGTAACTAAAAAGACAAATTTGATCAAGCAGGAATATTTCAAATGACCGGATTCAACAAGATGTGTGACGGCAGTCAATGCAGCCATTCCACTAGTAAAGCAGAGTGCTCTATCTGCTTTGTCCAGCTTAGCTAGAAGTCTGATAGAGATACAAAGAGCTAGTGAGAGTGAATATACAAAACAACTACACTGAAGTGATATTTATTTACAAGTATAATCACAAAACCTAACTTAGTAACCACAAACAGATTGTACAAAAGTATATAGCTAGCTAGCTAGCTGCTTGATTTAAGAAATATTCAAGGCTTCTGGTTTGGCACCTCTCCAGAACATCTCTTGTTGGATTTCCACTCCTTGTGTAATCATAAAGGCCATTTTGGGTTGCTGATGGCTGGACAATAAAGCTAGAATCAAACAGCAAAACGACATAGAAAATGGGAAAAATTCTCAATCATAAAACTCAAACACCATCCATGCATTAATTCAGCCAACAGTTACATAAAGTACACAGTTCACATCAACGTTATGCCCAAAAGTCCCAACTTTTACCTGCTTAAATGTAGCTGTTTGGTACAGAGGAGTACTCATTGAATCATAAGGGTCAAATCCGCCGTCAAAGTTCATCAATACCGTAGAGACACTGGGTTCCTTCATCGCCACCGTGTAACTAGGAGCAAAATTATGAAACTAAAGAAGAGAGAAGAAAGTAATCTAAAGATAGACCCCCGTCTAATTAAACACTTCCCCCCTTTTTATACAAAAAAAAAAAAAAGTCGGTATCCCCCCTTTTGATACAAAAAAAACACTCGGTATTCCCCCAGACAGTTCAGCACCAGGGAAATTTTATTATCAGTAGGGACCGTCAATGAAACAAATCCGACACCCACAGTTCCGTTGATAATGAATGAAAACGACACATTATCGAACATGCGGTATAATTAATCCAGACGCAGTCCAATAATTCCTGAACTGGCGGCAATGACCTTAATTTTTTGGCACAACTCGATGAGTTAATGGTGGAATCACAATTCCTAAAATCTGTTGTGTGAGAACAAGACGTTCGGTGAGAGCATTTAAGATAATTGTCTTTCTTTTAAGAGAAGAAATGTCCTTACTTTTTTAATCTTCCTTAGAAGTAGGTAAACAAATAAAAGGAGAAAAACCTTGTATATGTCCACAAAAATAAATAAATAAAGATGTGTTAGAAATGAGAGAACAGAGAAAGAGTAGAAACGGTCAGGTTTTCATTCATTTCACAACTGAGTACAATGGTCTCTATTTATAGAGAGAAGGGATAACCCAAAGGGGTAATAGGACATTCACTATATATATATATATAACACTCCCCCTTGAATGTCCGATTGATTGCCTCGTTAAAAACCTTGCTTGGAAAAACCCAGTGGGATAAAAACCAAGACTAAGGAAAAAAGAGTGCAATCATAAGTTCTCCCCCTGAACTAAACGTCACTTCAAGTCTCTGAATCTACATAGCCCAATCTTGCGGATTAACTTTTCGAAAGTTGAAGTTGGAAGTGACTTGGTGAATATATCTGCCAAATTCTCGCTTGAACGGATTTGTTGTATATCAATTTCTCCATTCTTCTGAAGCTCATGGGTGTAGAAAAACTTGGGAGATATGTGCTTCGTTCTATCTCCTTTGATGTACCCGTCTCTCATCTGGGCTATACAGGCAGCATTGTCTTCATATAATGTCGTGGGAATTTTCTGATCAAAATATAGGCCACACGTCTCTTGTACATGCTGGATCATGGACCTCAACCAAACACATTCTCGGCTGGCTTCGTGCATTGCAAGAATTTCTGCATGATTAGAGGAGGTGGCGACACTCGTTTGCTTTATAGACTTCCATGATATGGCCGTACCTCCATGAGTAAATACATAACCTGTTTGTGACCTTGCCTGTGTGGGATCAGATAGGTAGCCAGCATCAGCGTAACCTACTAGACCAGACTTAGGTGTCTTTGGAAAGAATAACCCCATATCCATTGTACCTCGAAGATAACGAAGTACTTGTTTAACACCATTCCAATGTCTTTTTGTAGGAGCAGAGCTATATCTTGCTAATAGATTTACAAAGAATACTATACCAGGTCGAGTATAACTCGCCAAGTACATTAATGCTCCAATAGCACTTAGATATGGGACTTCAGGACCAAGTAACTTCGTCACTTTCACGGGGTCTAAATGGGTCCTTGTTTACATCTAGGGACCTAACAACCATTGGGGAGCTCAACGGATGAGCATGATCCATATAAAATCTTTTCAACACCTTTGTAATATATTGAGTCTGGTGTAGGAATACCCCACTTGGTGAATGCTCGAGTTGCAGTCCTAGCAGAACTTTGTCTTACCAAGATCTTTCATTTCAAATTCTGACTTTAAACATTCAACAGCTTGTTGAAGTTCTGCAGATGTTCCAATTATGTTGAGGTCATCAACATAGACTGCAATTATGACAATCCCAGATCCACTTTTCCTTATGAATATACAGGGACAAATCGAGTCATTCTTATAGCCTTTCTTAAGCAAGAAGTCGCTAAGGCGATTATACCACATACGGCCCGACTGCTTTAGTCCATAGAGGGATTTATTCAATTTAATAGAGAACTTTTCTCTAGAGCTTGATTTAAATGCTTCGGGCAATTTAAATCCCTCTGGTAGCCTCATATAAATGTCGCTATCAAGCGATCCATATAGATAGGCTGTAACCACATCCATTAAACGAAACTCAAGATTTTCTTGGATTGCCAAACTAATCAAGTATCTAAAACTTGTGGCATCCATAACTGGGGAATAAGTTTCTTCATAGTCAATACCAGGTCTTTGACTAAAACCTTGTGCAACTAGACGAGCTTTATCTCACAATTTCATTTTGCTCGTTTCTTTTTCGCACAAACACCCATTTATAACCAACTGGTTTTATCTTACTGGGTGTATGGACCACTGGTCCAAAAACCTCACGTTTTTGAAGTGAGTTTAATTCTGCTTCAATAGCATCTTTCCATTTTGGCCAATCATTTCTTTGTCTGCATTCTTCAACAGACTTTGGTTCATGATCCTCTTCATTATTCATAACTTGTAGCGCTACATTATATGCAAAATTTCATCGACGTCAATTTCATGTCGGTTCCATCGAATTCCAGTCATGACATAGTTGATCGAGATCTCTTCATTATCAATATTTGTTTCAGGTACCTGATTTTTCTGCATTTCTGCAACTGTCATGTCTACAGACTCTTCAAGAGTCTCACCCTTTTCACTTAGACCATCTTTAATGCATGCTCCCTTTCGTTTTCGAGGGTTTTTATCTTTGGAACCGACTGGTCTACCACGTTTTATACGTGTGTTAGACTCATTTGCAACCTGTCCTCCATGGACATCAATTTTAGCGGGAGCATTTTTAGCTGGCACATACGACTGTGTCACCTGATTTAGGTCAGTAAATGCATCAGGCAATTGGTTTGCCAGCTTTTGGAGATTAATAATATTTGAACATCTGTTCACATTGCTTAGTGCGAGGATCGTAATGTAGTAATGATGGTTCGTTCCATGTAATCTCCTTTACCAATTGCTTATTTTCTCCCCCTAATGATGGGAAATGTGACTCATCAAAATGACAGTCAGCAAATCGAGCTGTAAACAAGTCCCCAGTGTTGGCTCGAGATATCTAATAATTGAGGCAGATTCAAGCCCAACATATATTCCCATTCTTCTTTGAGGCCCATTTTGGTTCTTTGCGGTGGAGGTATAGGAACATATACCGCACAACCGAAAATCCTCAGGTGAGAGATATTGGGTTCTTGACCCGTAACCATTTGTAATGGTGACAACTTATTAGCTTGTTGGCCTGATGCGAATCAAGGTAGCTGCATGTAATATAGCATGTCCCCAGCAGATACTGGGAGTTTTGATCTCATTAGTAACGGTCTTGCAATTAACTGCAGACGTTTGATCAAAGATTCTGCCAAACCATTTTGGGTATGCACATGAGCTACTGGATGTTCAATGGTTATTCCAATGGACATGCAATAGTCATTGAAGGCCTTGGAGGTAAATTCACCAGCATTATCCATGCGTATGGATTTGATTTGATTATCAGGAAAATTGCTCGCAATCGAATAACTGAGCCAATAATCTTGCAAATGCCATATTACGGGTTGATAATAAGCTAACATGTGACCATCTGGTTGATGCATCTATCAAAACCAGAAAATATCTAAATGGTCCACATGGTGGATGGATAGGTCCACATATATCACCCTGAATCCTTTCGAGAAAAGCAATCGGCTTTATCTCGAGTTTAACTGGTGATGGCCTTATAATTAGTTTTCCTTGAGAACAAGCAATACACGGAAAACTATTTAGTTGAAGAAACTTTTTGTTTTTCAACATATGACCACATGAATTTTCCATAATTCTTCGCATCATGATGGAACCGGGATGGCCTAACCGGTCATGCCAAGTTTTGAAATCATCAAAATATTTAGTTTTTCAACAACATGTATTTCTGTTGTATTAATATACGCAGGGTACAACCCAGAGGAAATAGCAACTAGCTTTTCCAACATTTGTCTCTTTCCAGCTATCACTTTTGTGATGCCAATATATTCAACATTTCCATCATTCCCCGTCTCAATGTGATACCCATTCCGGCGTATATCAATGAAACTCAACAGGTTTCTTTGAGACGTGCTGGAAAATAATGCATTTTCAATGCATATTTTTGTTCCCTTAGGTAGAATAATGGTTGCTTTTCCAGACCCTTCAACAATACTCGTACTACCTGATATGGTAGTAACCTTTGGCGCATAATTTCGTAAATAAGAAAAGTATTTCTTACTCTTAAGAATTGTGTGCGTTGCAGCACTATCAATAAGACATACGTCTTCACCATCCATCAATGAAATTCTTCAATGGTAATTATTATTACAATCTGTCATATAAATAAAAAAACAAATATTAGGAACGATCCTATAGGTATCGTTTTTATGACATCATTTTAATATCAGAACTGAAAACTTTCCGGCACGGTGCCTTTTTTCTATAAATAATACTAAAATCAAACTTAACAGGCACAATGCCCTATATAGCGATGTAACCATCATAGAGGTCAATACTTGACATATGAACATACAATTATTATACGATGTCGCTTAATTAGATTTTTTTTTTTGAACAACTATCTGTCATAAATTTTCACTGGTGCTATACCATCATGATTTTTCATAAAGCATAATACAATGCTCACCTCGTACAAAAATAAATATATAAATACGGCTGCATATGAATTAACCAGGTGTTATACCATCTTTTCGATGAGTGATCTACTCAATATCATTTCTTTTTCATATATTATAATGATTTCTGGCGCAATGCCAATATCATATTATATCAAAATTAAAGTTTTCAGGTGTGATACCTTTTATAGCATATCAAAATTAAACTTTCAGGCACAATGCCCTTTACATTTTGGTAATGTTGACCATTCTTAAACACTTTTGTCATAAGATAAACAGATATAAAACGATTATACATGTATCGTTTTCAGAACATCGCTTTTATATAGCATCAAAAGCTTTCCGGCATAATGCCTTAATGATTTACAAATTAAAATTTAACAGGCGCAATGCCGTATGTAGTGATATAAGCATTAAATAATAATAAACAAATAAAATTTGAACCATATATCAAAACAAAATAAATAAATAATGTATAATAAATGGAAATATTAAATAACAATAAGATCAGGCACGTGCCTCACGTGATAAATAAATCTGGCACGATGCCTCACGTGATAAATAAATCTGGCACGATGCCTCACGTGATAAATAAATCTGGCACGATGCCTCACGTGATATCTATATCTGGCACAATGCCTCGTGTGATTTTAATTTCTGGCACAATGCCTCACACGATACATAATAAATAAACAGCGAAATAAATAAACAATGAAATAAATAAATGAATGAATAAATAAATATTAAAGAAACTGAATAAATTAAACACTACGAAATGAATGAAATAATTAATAATAAAAAATTCTGGCGTGATGCCTCACGTGAATACTGGTGATGCTCACGTGAATATCGATGTCACGTGAAATTAATGGCACGATGCCTCACGTGAAATTAATAACTGGCACGATGCCTCACGTGAAATTAATGACTGGCACGATGCCTCACGTGAAATTAATAACTGACACGATGCCTAACATGATAATTATATACTCAACAAATAATTAATACTAAACAATATAATTCAAGCAAGTATAGAATAAATAAACTAAAAATATCCAACACAAATATTAGGGTTTCGATCGAGTCTCATTTCTCTCCTTTCGCCCTCGCTATGTAGGTTGCCCAGTCAAAATATATGTAATAGAAAATATCCATCCCTTCTTGGATTCGGTGTGCGACGATGTTCCAGCGATTTATCCACCGGCAAATGGGGGAATAATAAAATTTGGTGTGGTGCGGCAACGTTCCTATGATTTAACAATTCAAAGAGCAAGGAGAATACAAATTTGGTGTGGTGTGTCAGATCTGGCTACGTTCCAGACTTCCAGTGATTTATCAATTCGAAGGCATTGACGCCATGGGAAAATGAAAGATTGACGCCGAGCGTGTATGTTCCAAGTTAGGATATATTTTGGACATTGAAGGGAGTAATGAGTAGATGCGAGGCAACTTTACCTGTTGACGTGAATGATGGTAAAGAAATAAGCCGGGTCAGGGTCAATGAAATTTAGAGCGTGCTGATAACGTGTTAGAAATGAGAGAATAGAGAAAGAGTATAACGGTCAGGTTTTCATTCATTTCACAATGAGTACAATGGTCTCTATTATAGAGAGAAGGGGATAACCTAAAAGGGGTGGTATTACGGACATTCACTATATATATATATATATATAACAAGATGAGCTTATTTTCTAAACGCAGCATATAAAGCCTATATGATAAAGTCTAACGTTTTGTCATTTTTTGCCCAAATCGTGGTCCTGTCTAATTAAACATTTATAATCAAGTCCATTAATGTTATACATTTCTACATTAAATACACTATCGAACCGGCCATAGTATCGAACTTGCTAACATAAAGTGAAAAAAGATTTTAATCATACTCCCTCCGTCCCAGTGTCAGGTCCACTTTCTATTTTTTATTTGTCCCAAAATGGTGTCTCTTACAGTGTATATAATTTCTACCTCCACTCTACTTTTCCACATTTCCTTAATCTGTGTGCAAAACTAAAGAAGACTCTGCCCGTGGGGACAGAGGGAGTATACACTCACGCCGGAATTGCCGGTTTAAATATGTTGCAACACCACCGGATGACATACAATTAGTCTGGAGGTGCCGTCGTCCCGGGTAGATGGGGCAACAGAACGGGGTTTTCATTGGGTGTGTTTCGGGCTGTTCCTTCCATTAATGCTCAAATTTGCACATTAATGGTTTTATCATTAATGTTGGATTAGACTTGTCTGCGATTCAGGCCACACTTTTGTTGAGAGCCCCAACTTTAGAGCTTCATTTCCTCCATTTAGAAAATAAGCTCGCATTCTCTTTTTTTTTGTAGTTTACATTTTTGCTCCACCTTCTCCTTCGGCGCGGTTTGAATATGCAAAAACATTCACCGATATTTATCTTTCTTATTTTGTCTCAATGATACAAGCATCATTAACCTAGGGTTCTGGCGCTGAATTGAATCTAAACAACCGGAGTAATGCGAAGCTTGTTAAGTGACGGATTGTCACATGGGCCGATTCGACCCTGATAATTTCCACCGAATTGCAATCCCCAAATCACCCAACCTTCAACCCTAATGAACAAAGAAAGGAATAGAATCACACTGCACATCACAGTGGAGAAGGGAAAAACCTAGCAGGAAGAAGAACAAGAAAGGAACTTCCGTATTCTTTTATTAAAGACAAGAGAGAACCCGCTATACATACTAACTCACACAAACTCGTGTTTTTCAAGTGCATAAACCTCTCATTGCTCTAACCTATATAAACCGAGAAAAAGTACCGCTACAACTAAACAGAAGCAATATATACACCAGTATCAAATAAGTTATGGGAATACTAGTCTCTAAGTGATATCATCCTAACATATTAATACCCCCCCCCCTTCAAATCATGCAAGAATTGCATGATTTGGCAAACCAAACAGACTAAGGAACATAAGCCCCATCTTCATTATCAGCTGCGGATACTCCTTGCCAGGCAATGTCTTAGTCAGCACATCAGCCAGCTGGTTCCGTGAACTGACAAACTCAACTGCAATAAGCCCTTCTTGCAACTTTTGTCTGACATTGTGAATATCAACCTCAATGTGCTTCGTTCTCTCATGTATAACGGGATTCTTGGCTATATGGATTGCAGACTGACTATCCGATCTCACAGGGACTGGCTCTATATCTGAGATGCCAAGATCATTCAATAATCTTGTAAGCCAACTAAGTTCCGCGGTAACCTGTCGCATGGCCCTGTACTCTGATTCTGCAGAAGACAAAGCAACATAAGTTTGTTTCTTTGACTTCCAAGATAACGGGCTTCCACCAAGGCAAATGAAATAACCGCTGATTGAACGTCTAGTGTTAGGGCAACCAGCCCAATCAGCATCACAAAAAGCAACAAGATCAAAACTTTTAACATTATTGAAAACACCCATAGCCTAAGGTACCCTTAATATACCGCAAGGTGTGTAAAGCTGCCTCTAGGTGCAAATCAGTCGGACAATCTAAGAACTGACTCAACACTTGTATAGCAAAGCATAAATATGGTCTAGTGTGTGAAAGAAAACTGAGTCTACCTACAAGCTACCTAAACAAGGTGGAATTTTCCAAGAGTTTTCCTTCACCTTTCCTTAGTTTAACATTGAGATCTAGAGGACTAGCCACAGATTTCTTGTCTTGACAATCAAAATCAGAAACTATGCTTTCAGCATATCTTTTCTGTAAAAGTACGATACCAGCAGGTGTATGAAGAAATTGCATGCCTAGAAACTGACTAACAATCCCTAGATCTTTAATCTTAAATTTCTGATCAAGCTCAAGTTTAATAGACTTTATCAATTCAATGTCATCTCCTGTTATAAGAATGTCATCAACATAAACTACTAGAAAACAAACTTTCTTACCAGATCTTTTAATAAGAGAGAGAGTATTCATTTAAAGATTGAACAAAGCCTAAATTCTCCAAGAAATCACTCAATTTTCATGCCACTGTCTAGAGGCCTGTTTTAAACCATACAAAGACTTTCTCATCTTACAAACTTGGTTGGAACCTTCTAAAACATGCCCCTCTGGTATTTCCATGTAAACATCTTCAACTAGGTCTCCATGCAAAAATGCATTATTCACTTCTAATTGCCCTATATGCCAGTTCATTTTGGAAGCTATTATAACTAAGGCCTTAATGGTGGTGAACTTTACAACCGGAGAAAAGGTTTCCAAATAATCTATGTCATATTTCGCGTGAACCCCTTTGCTACCAACCTAGCCTTACATCTTTCTAGGCTGCCATCAGCATTGTACTTGAATCTATAAACCCATTTGCATTTTATTGGTTCTTTCCTACGGGCAGATTGACTATGCCCCAAGTTTTGTTTCTATCTAGAGCCTTAAACTCCTCAGACATAGCTAACCTCCACCTAGAGTCCTTTACTGCCTCAAAATAAGAACTGGGTTCAGTTTCTTTATCCAGAAAAGTGCTAAAACAAGCATGATTCATATCAGAGAGAAAACAAACAGTATTCCTGGGCAGATTAGAGCAAGCAATGGTGTCATTGTCATTCAGTATTACAAGATTAGCATCATGCTCAACATTCTTATCAAACTAATGATTTCTGAATTTAACTTGGAGATTCTGCTAAGCAGTATTTGAGAAAAGGGATCAGAAGAAGACTTATCTGAATTCTTGAGAGAAGATTGACCAATCATGTAATCTCCAAGATATTTGGAGGATGTCTTTCTCTAGACGAGCGCCTTAAGGAATTCTGTTGCTGACCTCCAGTCTGGATATCTGTCTGTATCTCAGTGTCACCAACTGTATCGAGCTGGATTCTTTCATGAACATTGGGTTCTGTTTCTGCTTCTATTGTTGGTGAGATATAGTGGTCTTCATCATATTCTTCTGTATTGACAGCAACTGGAATGGCCCCATCTTGCCTTTCTGAATTTGAACTAGTCCTTATTTGTACATCATCACACTCATAAACAAAAGGGTTAGAACATTTTCAAGTGTGTGTAATCCTTGTTTAGATTTTCGGTAAGGGTAGTAGTCCTGAATGGATAAAGATTTTCATGAAACACAACATCCATATTGTAAATAATGGAGTTGTTATCAATGTCAAAAAATTTGTATCCTTTCTTACCAGGAGCATAACCAAGAAAAACGCCTTTGATGGACTTAGAAGCAAATTTATCATGCTGATTTTTATTAACATTAGCAAAACAGAGACATCCAACACATCTTAAATCATCATACATAGGTCTGGATTTATAAATGATTTCAAAGGGTATCTTGTTCCCGATGCTGGAAAGTGGCATTCTATTTATGAGGAAAACATCCATTTGCACACTATCGCCCCAAAATTTCAAAGGCAAGCCTGAGTGAAACATGAGTGCTCTTGCAGTTTCAAGAATGTGTCTGTGTTTTCTCTCCACAACACCATTCTGTTGTGGAGTGTGAACACATGTTGTATGGTGGATAATGCCATGTTTCTTTGAATAATCAGATGCAGGCTTGGAGCTTCCTAGTTCATAAGCATTGTCAGTTCTAAGAATCTTGACTTTTCTACCAAATTGTGTTTGAATCATTTCAAAGAAATTAACAATTATCCCAAAAGAATCAGATTGGAAGCACATAAGTGTACCCAGGTTGCCCTGCTTTTGTCATCAACAAGAGTAAAAAAATATGAGTGACCATCATAGGTTTTCGTCCTATAAGGACCCCAAAGATCAGCGTGTATCAACTCAAAAATATCATTGCTTTTAGTGGTGCTGGACATGAAAGGTAATCTGTGACTCTTTGACCTACTACAGGACTCACATACAAATTGCTTGTGTTTCAGTTCAGAATCTACTAAATCAAGCATGAAGAATTTATTTTTGGGCATGTGGCCCAATCTATGATGCCAAAGAGAAACTTTATCATCACAATCAAAACCTAGGCTAATCATTCTATCATTACATTCCAAAGAAGTATGCTCCTTATCTCGAGTCCTATCATGATTGTCATCCAAGGTGTACAGGCCCCTGAAACCTTCCCAATTTGGACTGTATTATTTCCTTCACAATCCTGATAAACACATGATTGAGAATTGAATATAAATTTTCCTCCATATGTTCACTCAGCTTACTAACAGAAATTAAATTAAATTTGAAGCTCGGAACAAACAAGACATCTCTTAGCAAGATTAAGGGGCTAATTCTAATGTTCCAATGATTTTAACATATTGAGGACGGCCATCAGGCATCCCAACAACATGCGGATGTTCTAGAACAGAATAATTATTAACAAATCCAAGCATCCACACTATGATCGGAGGCACCAGTATCAAGAATCCAATCAGACGCAGTAAATAAGTCATTTTTCTCACTACTCATGGTATGGTGTGTGCTGTAATTTAAACAAGAAAGGGTGCAAGAAGCGTTACCCACAAACCCACAGTTTGAGGAACTAGCAGGTTGTGAATCTCTGTTGCTTGGGGCAGATTGCTGATGTAGTCACAGCTTAGCTACTGTCTGCGGATATAATTCCCCAAAAGGGTCATTTGGGATGCCCTTCTGTTCCTCATCTTTCTGTTCTAAACCATTAACTGCATTAGCGCTGCCCTTTCTTGCTCTAGGGTTCCTCCATCCTTGAGGGTACCCTATCTTCTGGTAACACCTCTCTTCGGTGTGTCCAAGCTTGTTGCAGTATGAACATTGCAGGTTGCTTCGTTTGGGACCCCCACCTTGAAGTATTGATTGGTTCCTCTTAGTTTGATCAGCAGCAAAGGATAACGAGTTTGATTATGAGGAACTTGGGGCAGAAAGATGCTTCTGCCTTTTCTTGAATCAGAAGTGAAAATACTTCCCCAATTTGAGGTAAGGGTTTAACCATGAGAATATGACCTCGTATCACACTGTATTTCTCGTTTAGCCCCATCAAAAGCTTGATCACCCGCTGCTCCCTGATGTACTCGGCGAATTTCTTGGATACCTCGCAGGTGCAATTCTGGCACACGCATCCCGGAATGCTTTTCATTGCGTCGATTTCATCCCATACCTTCTTCAAGCTTGTGAAGTAATCACAAACGCTATATGCTCCTTGGGTGATGTGACGAGTTTGTACCAAGTGCATAAATACGCGTAGCGTCTGTCGAGTCGTATCAGAAACACAATTTCTTCCAGATTTCCGCAGTAGATGGCACAAACAGGACGCTATCGGCTATGCTCTTTTCGAGTGTCATCAACAGCCAGGCCCTAACCATTGAGTCGCATCGATTCCATGCTCGCGCCTTCTGGACGGAATCGTTGGGTTTCTTTAGGGTTCCATCAATGAACCCTAATTTGTTCTTGGCTCCAATGGCGATCATCATCTGCATCTTCCAGCAGGGGAATCCGACACCTCCAAATTTGCTTGCCAGCATCGTGCCTGGTTGCTCAGAACTAGCCATATACAAGGGATCATCCTGGGCGATGCTGTTGTTTGATTCGTCGTCGGTAATTGTCCCGCTGAGGATGGAATCTTGAATCTCCTTTTGTGCGTCGTCGGTAGCCATCTTCAATCAGTTCGATGCAGGAAGAACGAGGTGGGCGTGGTTGCGTGCGTTTGTTCGTTGTGTTGAAACGAAGCTCTGATACCATGATAATTTCCACCGAATTGCAATCCCCAAATCACCCAACCTTCAACCCTAATGAACAAAGAAAGGAATAGAATCACACTGCACATCACAGTGGAGAAGGGAAAAACCCTAGCGGGAAGAAGAACAAGAAAGGAACTTCTGTATTCTTTTATTAAAGACAAGAGAGAACCCGTTATACATACTAACTCACACAAACTGTGTTTTTCAAGTGCATAAACCTCTCATTGCTCTAACCTATATAAACCAAGAAAAAGTACCGTTACAACTAAACAGAAGGAATATATACACCAGTATCAAAATAAGTTATGGGAATACTAGTCTCTAAGTAATATCATCCTAACATATACTAATGGACCCTTCTTAGCTTATTTAGCCCATCCGTCTTGTTATATCTTAGTTATTAGCAGATATTATAAACAGATATTTTACTAAGTCTAGAATGCTCTATTCTTGCTATAAATAGAGCTACCGTCTCCACACTATATATACAACATACAATGAATATAATACAATCAGATTACATCACATGCTTCCTTTTCTGTTATGGTATAGAGCCATAACCAACTCTTAAAAATTTCTTACCCAATACGTTTTCAAGATCTAGATCTAAAAAAACAAATCTAGATCTAGATCTGTATCTAATCATCTTTCCCTACACTATTCATCTATACCATGGCCGCCTCAATTCCGCCGTCTTCACCAGCTACTGGAGTTGCACATAATTCTTCCACACCAAGCTCATAATCCATACTCTCTGCCGCTACCAACCTAGTCAAATTAAAACATGAAAATTTTAGAGTATGGAAAGGCACAATGCTCCATTTCTTAAAAGGTAACAAACTCTACAAATATGTCGAAGGAACATATGCTTGTCCCCAAGAGAAAATGAATGGAGAATGTAACCCAGAACATGCTAAATCGATAGCTCAAGATGATAAGTGGTGAAATAATGTTGTTTCAAGGTCTTTATTCACCTTCATTTTACTTGGTGCATAACTTATTTCACTACTTAATAGAGTGTTTTTGTGATTAATAATGAACTTATAGAGTTTGATCTCTTGATAGGTAACAACTCATTTTGAGCATACTTTTGGGTTCTTTTAGAGCTAGTGGAATGCATCAACAAATTCTCCATATCTCAAGCTTTCCAACGTCACAAACGGGGAGCAATTCCAAGCCACAACGAAGATGCTATGCCCCGCGCAAGATCGAGCGAATAACTGAAGCCGACCGACCCAAGGGACCGACCCTAGGTGGGTCGATCCAGCTCTCCCCAACTCATCTACACCTCTCTGCACTCGACCGACCCAGGAGACCGACCCAGGGTGGGTCGGTGTTGAGCAAAAACTATATAACAAAGTATATAAATAAATGCAAGGAATAGGCAAGAGCACCTAATCGGTGTAGTACAACAAGTGTCGTATCCACAAGGAGATTGGTCCTAATTTCCTAGTCTCGATACTTAGTAATTGTAATGAAAACAGTAAATTGGGGTTTAGCCGGCGGCAAGCTTGATTGTTTGTTAATTGAAATGCAACAAAAAATAGTAAAGTGTTTGTGTATGGAATGGATGAGGGGAGTACCCTAGGATAGCGGGAATCACCCAATTCACTCAAAGAACTTCAAAACCATAACTCGTCATCTCAGTGCCTGTTAGAGTTCAGCTCATGAATCCCCAAATCATGGGAAATCCAATTCTTACCCAAATAATCAAACCCCTTAATTAAAGGAGGTTCAAGTCATCAAATAGCAATAAGCAAGCACTCTTAATCAACAGCCCTAAGCATTTACTCCCAAAATCAAGAAAGCAAAAGTTAGGGTTTACTCCCTTCTTGGTCTAGTTCCAAACTCAAGCTCAAATATTGAATGGAACCACCATAAATGCAATAAGAGATCGGTTTAGTGCATTAATTGATATTGAAGGGAATAAAACAAGAGTAATTAATGAGTCAGGTTTCTAGAATTCAATGAGCAAAATGGGTTCAAACACTCATCCTAAGATACAAATGGAACTACTCAGACATAGCTAAAGGAAAGAGCAAGGAGAAGGCAGAATTAGCCATTAGAGGAGCTTCCAAGCTTCAATGGAGGTATAAATCTTCACTTTCTTCTTCCTCCTTTCTTCTCTTCTCCTCTTCTTTTCTCCTCTATTTTCGCCTCTCTCTCGTCTGTTTAGGGTTGGAGTCGGGTGTGTTTGATCATGAGAAAAGAGTCCCCAGAATCAGCTTTTAAAAACGCAGATCTGGGCAGATTTTTCGTCCGTCCGACCCAGACTGGGTCGGACGCGTGGGTCGGACGACCTCCAAAGAAGACAGCACGTGAGAAATTTAAGTATGTCCGACCATATCCGACCCAGGCTTATGGGTCGGACGATTCCAGTAGCTTGGGTGTCTGGGAGACCAGGTTGTCCGACCCAGAGTGGGTCGGACCTGTGGGTCGGACCTGCTCCAGATATTCGCTCTAACTTCCTCTGGGCCTAGAATCTTCATTGTGGCTCGGAATTGCTCCCCGTTTGCGGCATTGGAGAGCTTGAAGGATGAGGAATCCGTTGATGCATGCTACCAACTCAAAGGAAGCTCAAAAGTATGTTCAAAATGAGCTTTTACCTATCAAGAGATTAAACTCTATTAGTTAACTATTAATCACTAAAACACTCTATTAAGTGGTGAAACAAGTTATGCATCCAATAGAATAAAAGTAAATAAAGCTCTTAAAATAGCATTATTTCACCACTTATCAACTCCCCCACACTTATCTATTTGCTTGTCCTCAAGCAAAATTTGCTAGGAGCCCATAGCAAGAAGGAACATTTACAGCAAGCAAGTATTTAGATGAATTCTTGAACTTGGTGAGAAAAATTGTGGAAAAATCTCAAGAGGAGTGCAACCAACCTTCTCATGGTGACATGGGTGTGCTTAGGGTAAATAAAATATAGAGCTTCGGGGTATGATCTAGAGTGTTTCCAAGTGCTTAAAAATCTTTGGACTTGGAGAACTTTTACCATGGCCAACTTCTCTCAAGAATGGGCATTGAGGAAAAACAAAAGGAAAAATAGAGAATTGCATTTGATTTTTCTTTGCAACAAGAGATGAGAAGAAATAATTTTGGCATTTTGCCTTGCTTTACAGAGTACTCAACTCTCATTTGTTGGTTACCGATGGTGCCTCTCAAGTCCTTGTAAAAATTTCCACGAGGAAACACCCCTTAGCAATCCCTAGATGAGAAGATTAGAAATGACCCCTAAGCAATTAAAATTCACCAAGAAAGGGATTTATGGAAGCACCGCAATTAATTGCTCCTCAAGAGAGTATTTTTGAAAAATTAGGTGGAAAGTTCGAAGCATTCATGGAAAGACTTGCTTACTACAAATGGAACTACTTTATGGCAGCAATAAGTATGTATAAGGAGATTGCGAAGTGCATCAAAAAGAAAAGGTCACTTCTCCCACACTGGAGTAGGACAATGTCCTCATTTGTCAATGCGAAACCCAAGAGGAAATAAACAGAGGACCTTTTCGATTCCTGAAAAATATTGTACAGAATTTGTAAAGCATCTGTTAAGTATATATCGAACTAGTACTCCCCTGATTAGACGTGGAGTGGGTAAAGGTTTCCCCCACACTTGAGAGTGGCCGGAGACTGTGGAAAATTGTGCAAGATATCCTCTTGCAAGTGTTGTATGCTGCGTTGAAAGTGCTTGCATACAGGGTGTATGTTTCTACAATACATAGACAAAAATAAACGATGTGCAACAGGATTCCGAAGAATACACTAATAGCCCATGGTTAGATAAAAAAAAAGAGACTCAGTGATGAGTCTAACAACATAATATCCGGAAAGGTCGTGTACAAAATAAGAGTGTAAGGAACAGGAAAGTTCGAGATGCTAAAGTTTGAAAAGAAGTGGCAATAACAAAACAGAACAATACTCCCCTGGCAACACAACAGTATTTTAAAATACAAGTCTCGGGGAGGGGGGCACCAACAACCGGCTACTGAGGAGGGGGGCACCAGAGCAGAACTCGACTCTCATGCGCTGCATCCGGGCCTCCATCTCAGCCTGCATCTGTCGCTGATAAGCGGCCATGCGCTCCTCGAACTCCTGCCGAGAGATAGTGGCTAGTGGTGGTGGTGGTGGCAGGGCAAGGAGTGGGGCGCTAGTGGCTGCTGCTACGGAGGAGGAACCGACGCTCTGCTGCTCGTCGTCTACAAGGCCCTTCACCCAAGTCGTCCCGTCCCAAGAGAATCCCATCCGCTGCATGGCATAGCCATGAATGCAGTCCATGGGGTCGGACACCGGCTCACCAGCAGCCGAGACGCCCTGGCGGACAATCTGGCTGTGCAGGAAATGTGGGAAGCCCAGATGGTGAGTGTTCCGCTGCTTCACGATATGCTGTAGGTGGTGGAACATCAGGCCAGAGAGAGAGGATGGTCTGGGTCCGGCTCGACCATGTAATCCATCATGTAGCAATCCATCTGGTTCAGGTCTTTGCTGTCCCGTGGGAGGATGTTGTGGCGAAGGAGTGCGAGCATGACCCTCCTCACGGGGTCAGTGACCATGTTCAGGGTCATGATGAGTCGAACCTCTGTCCCAGCCTTCTTCTTGCGGCGCTGGACAGGGAGGGTGCGATGGTAGCGCCTCCGGTGAGCTGTGAGATCGCCGACAGAGATGCAGGTGGTGTACTGGAGATCCTCAAGCGGTAGTCGGAAGAAGCGTAGGAATGTCTCCGTGTGATCCGGATGCGGCGGCCCGCGACATGCGAGATAACGGTAGAGGTCCCGTACTCCATCTCGATGGTCGCATTTGCGTAGACTCCTTGACCAACCGAGGGCAGTACTGGCCGCCCATGCTCAAGACACACCCCCAGCTGGTGCGCTCCATCACCTCTTGGAGGTCGAGGTCAGAAATCAGCTCGGGGTCGACCGTGCACTCTCGCACAAATTCCCGTGCGCGCGGGTTGCTGTAACAGCTCCGCGCCTCCTCACTGATGAAGCAGCCCCGTGGAGAGAA
The DNA here is from genome assembly GCA_023374045.1 of Limonium bicolor. Lineage (NCBI taxonomy): Eukaryota > Viridiplantae > Streptophyta > Magnoliopsida > Caryophyllales > Plumbaginaceae > Limonium > Limonium bicolor. The sequence goes on along the minus strand of CM041776.1, from coordinate 411,403,484 downwards.
GGCCCGCTCCGCTTGGATGTACTGGCGCCACTCTTGCGCTTCTGGGTGCGTCGGGGTCGTCCACTCATTGTTCTGAAACAGCAAAAGCAAACCAAGAAACACACAACAAAAAGCAATAACAAACAAAAGAGAACGAGTTAGAGGAACGGTTAAAAATCAGAGAATTTAAAAGAGAAAAGTGCAACGGAAATTTAAAATTTGGGCAGAATCTCCCCCGTTTTTCTACACTTTTCCCGGTTCTAAGAACCTCCACATAAGGAACCCGAAGGTTTGCAATCAAATACTCAGTCATCCCACAAGCACAAGTCCACCTCAAAGCACATAAGGTATTAAGCAATGCAGTACGAAGGTCAAATAAAGCCCATTACGAGTGACGTCAGGGCCCAACTATAAAGGCATACTACCCTATGCAATCAAACAATGTATGTTGCCCACAACTGCCCAACAAATTCAGCAAGTAGTAGCATAAGTTCAAGACCATTAATTTATGGTAAATAAAGCACATGGCAAGTTAATTGTTGATATGCTTGATTTAGGCCAAAACCACCACGTTTCCAAGGCATATATTAAACGGTTGCACACCAATCCTCTAAGGAACATTAGAAATATTCTAAATGACCACACTTGTAAAAAAAATCAAATTGGCACCTAAAGCTAGGTTTGGTTCGAATGAAATCAAGCCCCAAATGTAACTTCCATTAAAAGATGCAAAAAAATGACACATTAGGAGTTGGAAAATATACCTTGATGGAGTGTAGGAGGCTAGAGATCAAAATATGACTGGATTTGGGGCTAAATCGGATTGAGGGTCGATTTGGGGGAGAAATGGGAAATTTAGGGTTTGAGGGATTTGGGGGCGGGGTGGGTGGAAGGAGGAGGAGGGAGGTGGGGGGTGGGTGGTGGTAGCGCGACCGTGGGTGGGGTGCGCAGGCGTCGGCGGTGGTGGTTGTTGGGTCGCGACAGAGAAGCACGAGAGAGAGGGAGCAGGAGGTAGGAATGGTGGTGGCTTGGGTGTTCGCGCGAGAGGGAAGGAGGCGGGCAAAGTTGCGGGACGGAGGCGGTGCGGTGCGGCGGTCGCCGGAGTGGGGGCGAGGCTGGAACGGTGGTGGCATGAGAGAGGGAGACGGAGGTCGCGCGCAGAGGGGAGGTTTCTGGGTTGGGAAATTGGCTGGGTCGGGGTCGGGGGCGAGAAGTGAGGAAGAAGATAGAGTTTTTACAAAACGTAGTGTTTCCTTTTTTTTTCAAAATTTTAAGCCTGTCCGACCCAGAGCTGTGGGTCGGACCATTCCAGAAAGTCGGGTTTCAAAAGTTTTAAGCCTGTCTGACCCAGAGCTGTGGGTCGGACCATTCCAGAAAGTCGGGTTTCGAAAGTTTAAGCCTGTCCGACCCAGATCCGACCCAGGACTGTGGGTCGGACCATTCCAGAAAGTTTGGTTTCAAAGGGACAAGCATGTCTGACCCAGATCCGACCCAGGACTGTGGGTCGGACCATTCCAGAAAGTCGGGGTTCAAAAATGTTAGCATGTCCGACCCATAGTGGGTCGGACGTATGGGTCGGACGTTTCAAAAATTCCCCAAATCCTTTTGTTTTGCTCCACAAAACATTATCAGTTATCACAAGCCCATAGAAACCAGAAAAACAATCCAAAACAGCTAAAATAAACAACCACACACACCAAAAAAGATCTACAAACATTAATACAATAGAATTGCTTAAAGAGGTGGAAAGGAGTCCGGGTTGCCTCCCGAAAAGCTGCCCGTTTTTTAAGGTCTTTGGCTAGACCGTAGTAAGGTTAGATGGAACCTGGAGGGTCTCTTAAGTAAAGAGCCCGAGCTTCAACCTTTTGAATGTCTCCTCCTTGATAATGCTTTAGCCGAGAACCGTTGACCATGAAAGTCTCCCCCTTGACGTTCTTCAGCTCATAAGCTCCATAGGGGGTGGCCTTCGAGACAGTAAAAGGGCTAGCCCAATGAGACTTCAATTTCCCTGGGAATAATTTCAGCCTTGAGTTGTAGAGGAGAACCCGATCACCTTCGTGAAACTCCCGTTTCATAATCATCTTATCATGCCATTTCTTGGCCTTTTCTTTATAGATGCGGTTATTCTCGTAGGCTTCCTCCCGAATCTCTTCTAACTCGGTTAATTGGAATCGTCGCTTGTCACCGGCGCTCTTGAGGTCATAATTGAGGGCCTTCACCGCCCAATATGACTTATGCGCTAGTTCAACCGGCAAGTGACAAGATTTCCCATAAACAAGCCGGAATGGGGACATACCGATTGGAGTTTTGTAGGCGGTCCTATATGCCCACAATGCATCGTCAAGCTTAATGGACCAATCTTTCCTTGAGGAGTTGACAGTCTTTTGGAGGATCCATTTATGTTCTATGTTGGTGACCTCGGCTTGGCCATTACATTGAGGGTGATAAGGAAGGGCAACCTTGTGCCTCACTCCGTATTTACTCATCAGCGCTTCAAATTGTTTGTTGCAAAAATGAGACCCGCCATCACTCAATATGGCTCTCGGTACCCCGAACCGGGTGAAAATATTTTTCTTCAGAAATTTGATCACAACTTTGGCGTCATTAGTTGGGGTTGCAATTGCTTTAACCCACTTGGTCACATAGTCGACCGCCACAAGAATAAATAAGTTGGAACAAGAAGAAGGGAAGGGGCCCATGAAATCGATACCCCACAAATCAAACGGCTCAACCTCTATCATTATGTTGAGCGGCATCTCATGCTTGCGTGAGGTGTTCCCAAGCCTCTGACATTGGTCACAGGAGGCAACGAACGAGTGGCAATCCTTATGAAGGATTTTCCAGAAAAATCCGGCTTGAAGAACCTTGGATGCTGTTCGTGCCGGACCGTGGTGTCCTCCGGCTTCACCCGAGTGACAGTGAATCAGAATTTCCTGCACCTCACTCATGGGCACACATCTCCGGATCACCCCATCAGCACAAACTTTGAAAAGAAAAGGGTCATCCCAGAAATACCTCTTGACATCGGAGAAGAATTTCTTTCGTTGTTGGTAGGTCATCTCCGGTGGGACCACTCCCCTCGCCAAATAATTTGCAAAGTCCGCATACCATGGGTCTCCGGTCTCTGCAATCATGTAGATGCTCTCGTCTGGGAAAAATTCATTTATTGGCACACCATCATCTGGGACCTCCATTCGAGATAGATGATCAGCTACTACATTCTGTACACCCGGTTTATCCCGGATCTCTATCTCAAATTCTTGCAGGAGCAGAATCCATCGAAGAAGTCTAGGTTTTGCATCACCTTTGTTGAACAAGTATTTCAGTGTCGAGTGGTCTGTGTGCACCACAACCTTGCTGCCCAAGAGGTAGGATCAGAATTTGTCGAGGGCGAAAACCACAGCTAACAACTCCTTTTCGGTGGTGGCGTAATTCTTTTGAGCATCATTGAGGGTTCTAAGCGTAGTAGATACTCCTCAATATCTTTTCCTTCTTTGACAAAGGACGCCCCACCGCATAGTCGCTGGCGTCGCACATGATCTCAAACGGTAAACTCCAATCGGGGGAAACCACAATAGGTGCAGATATAAGGCACTGTTTGAGGGTGTTAAAGGCACTAAAGCACTCTTCGGTGAATTCAAATTTAACATCCTTGGCCTTAAGGTCGCAGAGGGGTTTTGAGATTTTGGAGAAATCTTTTATAAACCTTCTGTAGAAAAACCATGACCCAAGAAGCTTCGAATGTCTTTCACTGATGTTGGAGGAGGTAGCTTTTCAATTACCTCAATTTTAGCTTTGTCTACCTCAATACCTTCTGAAGAGATCTTGTGCCCCAAGACAATTCCTTCTTTTACCATAAAATGGCATTTTTCCCAATTGAGCACAAGATTTGTCTCCTCACAACGGATCAAGATAGCGTCGAAGGTTGTCCAAGCAAGTGTCGAAGGAGGTGCCGAAGACGGAGAAGTCATCCATAAAGACTTCAATACTTTTTTCTAAGAAGTCGGAGAAGATCGCCATCATGCATCTCTGAAAAGTGGCCGGGGCGTTGCAAAGCCCGAAAGGCATCCGGGTGTAGGCAAATGTCCCATAAGGGCATGTAAATGTCGTTCTCCTGGTCCTCAGGAGCTTGGAGATACCCCGAATATCCATCCAAAAAGCAGTAATAGTCTTGTCCCGCCAATCTCTCGAGCATTTGATCAATGAACGGGAGAGGGAAGTGGTCTTTTCTAGTGGCGGTGTTCAGTTTCCGGTAATCGATACAAACTCTCCAACCATTGGTAGTCCTCTGAGACACCAGCTCACCTTTTTTTGGGGACGACGGTAACCTCCTTTCTTTGGGACCACTTGCACGGGGCTGACCCATTTGCTGTCGGAGATGGCATAGATAATCCCCGCATCCAACAGTTTAAGAACTTCCTTTTTTACAACCTCCTTCATATTAGGATTTAACCTCCTCTGAGGTTGGACCAACGGCTTGTAGTCATCTTCCATGAAAATCCGGTGGGTGCAGAAATGAGGGCTGATCCCTTTGACGTCGGCTATAGTCCACCTGATAGCCCGTTTATGGTTTCGAAGCACCCTCATCAGACTTTCCTCTTGCGCACCTGTCAAGGAAGAAGAAATAATAACAGGTAGAACACACGGATCAGTTAAATAAGCATATTTAAGATGAGAGGGTAGAGGTTTCATCTCCACAGTGGGAGGCTTCTCAACCGAAGGCAACGACTTCTGAGCAGCTCGTTCCAATGGTTCGGGTGGCGGATAGCGTGGTCTGTAGCCAGAAAATCTGCTGTTCAACTCAGCCACCGTTTCAATCATATCTGGGTGAAATTCCTGTTCAAAATAAGACTCAAACAAAGCTAACTCAAGAGCATCAGATTTAACAAGAGAGAGAGAAAGAGTGATCCTGCACAATTGAATCTATGACATCTATAGCAAAAACAGCCTCAGCTTGTGATGGTCTCTTCACTACTTTAGACATGTCAAATTCTAATTTTTCATCATGAAGTCGCAGAATTATTTTGCCTTTCTCCACATCTATAAGGGCTCTAGCAGTTCTCATGAAAGGTCTGCCCAAAATTAGTGGCACTCTCTGGTCTTCTTCCATATCTATCACAATGAAATCAGCTGGGAAAACAAATGTACCAACAGTTACTACCAAGTCCTCTACCTTCCCTTTAGGGATAACCAAAGATCGATCTGCCAATTGCAATTGCATGGGAGTGGGAGTGCATTTACCAATTCCAAGCTTATTAAAGGTGGAGAGAGGCATAAGATTTATACTAGCACCTAGATCACATAGCCCACTACCGCAGTCAATTTCACAAACAAAGCAAGGAACAATAGGTAGATCGGGATCTCCAAGCTTTGGAGGTAGGCTTCTCTGTAGAACCGCCGAAACTTCTTCGGTGAGGTGAACAGTTTCCGCTTCCTCCAGCGATCTCTTGTTGGCTATGATGTCCTTCATGAACTTAGCATAGATCGGCATCTGTTTCAAAGCATCAGAGAAAGGAATGTTAATCGTCAATTTCTTGAAAATGCTTAGAAACTTCCCAAATTGCTCATCTCAATTTTTCTTTTTGAGTCTATTGGGAAAAGGAAAAGGGGGAAGATGTTTTACGAGAGTAGTAGAGGTAGAAGGTTCAGGAGACTCCTTCTCCTTGGAAATTTCCTTGGGTGGAGGCGGTAGTTCCTCAACAATCTCTTGCTCTCCTTCTTGAGCTACATCTTCTTGGGACTCCATGTCCTCATGTGAGCATGACGGATCAAGGAGTTTCCCACTCCTAAGTGTTACCGCTTTTGCTTGCTCTCTTGGATTAGGCTTCGTTTGACTTGGAAGAACGACAGGCTGTCTCTGAGCAAGTTGTTCTGAGATTTGATCAACTTGAGTTTTAAGGCCCTGATTGAATGTCATCTGGTTGGCATTGAAAGCCTCCTGCTCGGTGAACTTAGTTTGGGCGGTAGTCATGAAGTTCATCGTATTTTGCATGTTTTGCATCATGGCTTCCATTCTAGCCAAGTTACCATCAGAGGAGGAGGATGATGTTGTTTTGTTGTTGGTTGTGTTGTTGTTGTTGTTGTTGTTGTTGTGGTCTGAATCCCGCGTGGGCCACCTTGAGGTCTATACCCCATTTGAGAATTGGTTTGCTTGTTGTGGCCCTTGAGGTTTATAACCCATCGAGTTGTTGAAAATATTACTCGGTCCTCCTTGGGTGGAATCGTTGTTTCTCTATGGGGCATTGTTGTTGTTATAGTTGTAGCTGGGGCGGTTGCTAACAAAGTTGACATCTTCTTGGCCCTCGATGTAACTTTTTCCTTCACAAAAATGGGTCTCATGGGGACCTGCACATATAGCACACCCCTCTGTGGCTGAAGTAGAAGATGATGAAGCTACAGATTTTGCATTCTCTTTTTCGGATGTAGCAAGCTTCTCCACCATCTTTGTGAGTGAGGATATTTGGGCGGAAAGATGATCGGCTGGCTCGACATGAAGTAGACCGGCCGCTCTTGGAGTTCTCCCCTTATTTCTGGCCCATTGCCTCATGTTGCTAGTCATTGTCTCAAGAAGTGTCATTCTTTCTTCAGGGGACTTGGTCATGAAGCTACCTCCCGCGGATGAATTCACAAGCAAACGGTTTGCATCGTCAAGCCCATTAAAGAAAGATAGGCATAACGATTGATCATCCAACCCATGGTGGGAGCAATTCATTAACATATCCTTGAACCGGTCCCATGCATCGTACAAGGTTTCTCCGGGCTCTTGGTACAATGTATTAATCTCTCAAATCAGTTGCCTCGTCCTACTAGTCGGGTAGTATTTGGCAAGGAACTTTTGGGCCATTTGTACCCATGTTTGGATTGATTGAGGCGGTAAACTTCTAAACCATCTTGATGCGGAGTCGGATAAGGAATGGGGGAAAAGCTGCAACCGGATTCTCTCCTTTACCGAACCGTCTTTCCCGAAGGAATTGCAAAAATCAAGGAAGAGACTTAGGTGGTTCGGAGCGTCATCTGGATTTGCTCCACTGAACTTCCCTAAGTCCCGGACTGCGGTAATGAAATGATCGAGTCTTGAAAACCCATTGTCTCGCTTCCTCCGGTGTCAACACTGGGAGGACTATAGCCGAAGGCCTCCCTTCGGTATCCGGCTGGTGGTAATCGGAGAGGGCTCGGTGTTGCTGCTGCCCATTATTCATGATTTCTGGTTGATCCTCCGCCATGTTTAAACCTCTTATGCGTCTTCTAAGAGTGCGCTCAAGTTCGGATCTCGGACTAGCTAGCGGGGAGCTACTAGACCGAGTGTTTGGCATACACAGAGGAAGCACAAGGTACCTAATTGGTCACAAGAAAAACCAACTTAGTAATAGACAATATAAACAAGGATATGATATAACAACAAAAACGAAAACACAATCAAAGAAAACAGAACACTAAACTTCAAACAAAAAAAAACAAAAACTAAAAATAACGGAACTAGGGAAATTGATGGAATCAATCTCCCCGGCAACGGCGCCAAAAACTTGTTGAGCAAAAACTATATAACAAAGTATATAAATAAATGCAAGGAATAGGCAAGAGCACCTAATCGGTGTAGTACAACAAGTGTCGTATCCACAAGGAGATTGGTCCTAATTTCCTAGTCTCGGTACTTAGTAATTGTAATGAAAACAGTAAATTGGGGTTTAGCCGGCGGCAAGCTTGATTGTTTGTTAATTGAAATGCAACAAAAAACAGTAAAGTGTTTGTGTATGGAATGGATGGGGGGAGTACCCTAGGATAGCGGGAATCACCCAATTCACTCAGAGAACTTCAAAACCATAACTCGTCATCTCAGTGCCTGTTAGGGTTCAGCTCATGAATCCCCAAATCATGGGAAATCCAATTCTTACTCAAATAATCAAACCCCTTAATTAAAGGAGGTTCAAGTCATCAAATAGCAATAAGCAAGCACTCTTAATAACCCCTAAGCATTTACTCCCAAAATCAAGAAAGCAAAAGTTAGGGTTTACTCCCTTCTTGGTCTAGTTCCAAACTTAAGCTCAAATATTGAATGGAACCACCATAAATGCAATAAGAGATCGGTTTAGTGCATTAATTGATATTGAAGGGAATAAAACAAGAGTAATTAATGAGTTAGGTTTCTAGCATTCAATGAGCAAAATGGGTTCAAACCCTCATCCTAAGATACAAATGGAACTACTCAGACATAGCAAAAGGAAAGAGCAAGGAGAAGGCAGAATTAGCCATTAGAGGAGCTTCCAAGCTTCAATGGAGGTAGAAATCTTCAATTTCTTCTTCCTCCTTTCTTCTCTTCTCTTCTCCTCTTCTTTTCTCCTCTATTTTCGCCTCTCTCTCGTCTGTTTAGGGTTGGAGTCGGGTGTGTTTGATCATGAGAAAAGAGTCCCCAGAATCAGCTTTTAAAAACGCAGATCTGGGCAGATTTTCCGTCCGTCCGACCTAGACTGGGTCGGACGCGTGGGTCGGACGGCCTCCGAAGAAGACAGCACGTGAGAAAATTTAAGTATGTCCGACCCATATCCGACCCAGGCTTATGGGTCGGACGATTCCAGTAGCTTGGGTGTCTGGGAGACCAGGTTGTCCGACCCAGAGTGGGTCGGACCTGTGGGTCGGACCTGCTCCAGATATTCGCTCTAACTTCCTCTGGGCCTAGAATCTTCATTGTGGCTCGGAATTGCTCCCCGTTTGCGGCATTGAAAGCTTGAAGGATGAGAATCCGTTGATGCATGCTACTAACAAAGGAAGCTCAAAAGTATGTTCAAAATGAGCTTTTACCTATCAAGAGATTAAACTCTATTAGTTAACTATTAATCACTAAAACACTCTATTAAGTGGTGAAACAAGTTATGCATCCAATAGAATAAAAGTAAATGAAGCTCTTAAAATAGCATTATTTCACCACTTATCAGTCGGTCGACACTCAAAAAGGCGCGTGCCTTCGTCTCCAGAGGGCCGACCGACCCACGGGAACTACCCAGGGTGGGTCGGTCGGACATAAAATCTGCAGATAAAATTCTCAAATTTGGGGCTTTTCTCACCTTCCCTAAGCTCAACCACCTCCTACAATGGCTTCTTCTAACTCTTTCTCCATTTTATTTCTCCCCATGTTTGAGTAGTCTCATTTTGCACTTTGGGATGGGGATTCGACCCTAAATCCCCCAACTAGCTTGTGAAACCTAACTTCATTTATGAAAGTTGTTTTCTCTCTCTTGTTCATTTAATGTTATAACTTGATCATTTATGGCATTTATGGAGATTTCCAACAACATATGAGTTTGAGTTGGAGATTGTGACCAAAGAGAGAGAGAAACTCTAGATTTGGCTATCTTGATTAGTTGGTGAAATTTGGGGCTTTTATCGTGGACTTGCTATTAATGCTACTTAGTGATTTAAACCCCACTTGATTAGGGAGTTTAAATTAGTTAAGTAAGAATTGACTTTTCCATGATTTGGAAAGTCAGTATTTTAGTCCTAAAAGACAACTTGAGTGAAGTGGATTTGAAAGTGAAGTTGGCGTGAAATTAGGTGATAAGAACCATCCTAGGGTGCATTCCATCCAAATCCATCAAAAATAAACTTAGTTTCCTTGTTTGTTTGAATCTTTAAGCTTGCCACCGACTAAACTTCATTTTAATTATTGCTCTTTACTGAAAATACCGAGACTAGAGAGATAGACATTCAATTTCCTAGTGGAACGACACTTGTATTACTACACCGACTGGGTACACTTGCCCATTGCAACACCACTATACACCTTTCTCATAACACAAGATCAACTCATAATCTTCATTATTCTATCTTCTCTATCTGATGATGTTGTTAGTCAAGCAGTAGGGATTGAACCCTCTGCTGCTATCTGGAAGATGTTACACGAGATGTATGAAGCTCCGACCTCTGCTCACAGACGGCAACTCAACCTTCAGCTTGCTAGCATCACTAAACAAGGATCATAATCTATCACTTCCTACTACAACAGAACCAAATATCTGGTATCTGCTCTTTCTACTACTGATAGGGATGGCAATGGGTGGTGGTGGTGACGGGTGCCCGTTTCACCCGACCACCCGACCCCCAAAACTGGTGAAAACCCAAAAAAATTAGTGAAAAACGGGTACGGGTGACGGGTCGGGTGAACATTTTTCACCCGGTCACCCGACTCGTTCACCCGACCTGTCACCCGTATGTTATTGACATTAGTTGATGTGGTATGTATTGTTGAACAAATATGAGTGTATTGTTTTTGAAAAATTAAGCTTATATAAGGTGTTAAGGACGAAAGATGCTAGCTGAAAAAAAGAAAAACGGGTGACGGGTGATGACGTTGCGGGTGACGGGTCGGGTGATATGGGTGAAAAACGGGTGACGGGTCGGGTGGAGCGTTACCCGACCCGTTGCCATCCCTAACTACTGGACATCAACTCTCTAATGGTGAATTCCATGCCTATATTCTACGAGGCCTTCCACCTGAGTATGACTCTGTGGTCACCAACATCATCACCAGATCTGAAGATTGTACTCAACAAATCTACAATTATCTGCTAGTTTTGAGGTTTGTTTGAATCATCAACTTAAAGGAATTCAGGATACCATGTCTGCCAGTGCTACAAACTACCAGTTTGACAAATCCAAAAACTTTTTGTCTCCACTAGAAAAAAAACAAAAAAAAAACACACTTCCAAATCTTATACAGATTCATCCAAAACTTTCACTGGCCAAACAGGCACTAGAGTTCAATGTCAGATTTGTAAAAAAAAGGACACAAAGCTTCTGTGTGTCACTGGAGATGCAGTAAATCCCATAAGTCAAATCCTTCAAAGTCCTTTACTGCCAATGCCACTCAACACTCTTCTCAAACTACCCAATCCAACCCTACCTACTCTCCCCCTAAGTGGATCCCTGACTCTGTTGCGAGTCATCACTTTACTGGTGACTTCTCCAAGTTAAACATATCTACTACAGATTATCCTGGTTTAGATTCTATTCGCCTAGGGGATGGATCTAACCTCCCTATCTTACATCACGGTTCAGGTTCTCCTCACTCTAATTCTATAGTTTTTCATCTTCAACCTCTTTTTCATTCTTCTAATCTCCATAAGAACCTAGATTTTGTTAGACAGTTTTGTACAGATAATCATGCTTACTTCAAATTTTACCCTAATTTCTTTGTCATTAAGGATTTGGCTACTAAGAGATATCTCCTCACTGGAACTATCAAGGATGGCCTCTATGTTTTCCCTCCTTCTTCCAGTCTGCCTCAGGCCAATCACATTTTTCTCTCCTCTCCTCAAGCTCATCACACATACAAGCAATCTGCTGATATTTGGCATCAGAGGCTGGGACATCCCTCTGCCCTAGTTACTAAGCTTGCTATTTCTTTATTTTCCTTACCAGTTTCCAACTATCATCTATCTACTTTTTGTACAGTTTTCTTTCAGGGTAAGCATCATGCTTTACCCCGTTTTCCTAGTGCTACTGTCTCTAAGAGACCTTTTGCTCTTTTTTTCATTGACCTTTGGGGTCCAGCTTTTATTACTTCTATTGACGGTTATAAGTACTTCATGCTCATTGTAGATGATTGTACAAAATATAATTGGCTTTCCCCTTAATGCTAAGTCATAGGTTTCTCAATTACTACCTATTTTTCACCAGATGGTTTGCGTAAAGTTTAATACTATCATTTACTCCATACAAACAGATGGTTAAGGTGAATTCAAAAGCTTGAACTCCTTTTTTGAGACACATGGCATTTATCACAGAATCATCTGCCCTTATTCCCATGAGCAAAATGGCACCGTTGAAATCAGAAATAGAATTATTACAAACAAGGGCTTATCCATGATTGCCCTTGCTGCTTTACCTTTACCCTACTGGTCCTATGCATTTCGGATTGCTGCCTATCTGCCCAACCATACCCCCATGAAAATCTTGGCCAACAAAACACCTTTTCAGTTTCTCTACAATACTACCCCTCCTACACCCATCTCAAGGTTTTTGGATGTATCTGTTACCCCAATCTCAGGCCTTACAATGATCATAAACTAGCTCTCAAATCTCATCCTTGCCTCTTTTTGGGCTATTCCCCACATTATACAGGTTACCTTTGTTATCATTTACCCACAAAACGTACTTACATTTCTAGGGATGTGTTGTTTGATGAAATGTCATTCTTCCCTAGCCTTTCCCCTTCTCCTACTGCCTCCTCCAATCTATTATCTCATACACACCTTCTTCTGCCTAATACCTCTCTAAAACACTTCCTTTCATAACCTATACATCCATCAGATCCACCCCCAAACCCTCCTCATCTACCTCCTATTTCCCCACCCCCCCATCACCAGCTCCCACTATAACTACTAATCCTCTCCCTACTCCTCTTGAGCCCCCACCTACTCCTGCACCTACCCACACAATGACTACCAGATCTAAGTACAACATCTTCAAGCCCAAAACCAGAACAAATGGTACTATACCCACACCCCAACTCCACTTAACTCAACACCATCCTCCTTCTATCCCAGAAAAACCTACTTTCAAGGAAGCTATCCAGTATCCCGAATAGAAACAGAATATGTTACAAGAGTTCCAAGCCTTACAGTCCACAACACTTAGATATTAGTTCCCTCACAACCTAATATGAGTGTTCTTGGTGTCAAGTGGGTTTTAAAAACAAAAAAACATGCTGACGGGACTATTGAGAGAAGAAAATCCCACCTGGTTGCCAAGGGGTATGCTCTAACTTTTGGGCTTGATTACACAGAGATCTATAGTCCCGTTGTCAAAACTAGCACTATCAGGCTCATACTTTCTTTAGCAGTTTCTTTACAGTGGCCTATTCATCAAGCTGATGTTCAGAATGCGTTTTTACATAGTGATCTTGAAGAAGTGGTGTATGTCAAATAACCACCCGATTTTATCCATTCTACATACCCTACCCATGTTTACAAGCTACATAAAGCACTCTACAACCTAAAACAGTCCCCCACGAGCCTGGTTCTCAAATTTAAGCTCTTATCAAATTGAAATTGGTTTCGCTTACTCTCATAAAGATCCTTCTCTGTTCATCTATCACAAAAACAGAGACATTGCTTTTGTCCTCATTTATGTTGATGATTTGTTAATCATTGGCTATTCCTCTCATATAGTTCGTCAATTTCTCAATTCTATTTCTTCTACCTTTCCTATCAAGGATTTCAGTCCCCTTTTCCTTTTTTCTTGGTGTCATCGCTACCAGATCCCAAGATAGGCTTCTACTTACCCAAACACACTACATTGATAACCTAATCTCACAGTTACAATTACAGAATAGTAAACCTTGCCCTACTCCTATTACTAACGCTACTGACCTTGACTTTGTCAGCTCCTCTGCCATATTCAGATATCATACAGTATAGAAACGTTGTTGGCAGCCTATAGTATCTATCTTTTACAAGGCAAAACATATGCTTTGCTGTAAATATAGTTTATCAGCACATGCACTTACCTCTTGAGCACCATTAAACGACTGTCAAACGCATCCTTCGATACCTCCACGGCACCCAGCATCTTGGGCATTGCTGCTACTCCACCAAGACCTCTTCGTGTCTTCACTGACTCTTATTGGGCTGGTTCGCCGGTTGACCGTCGTTCAACTTCTGGCCACTTTGTCTTCCTCAGCAACCATCTTCTCTCCTGGAGCTTCAAAAAACAGCCGACCATTGTGAAACCTTCCACGGAAGCCGAGTACAAGGCTATTGCTATCGGGACTTGTGAAGTAATTTGGGTTCAATCGCTTCTTACAGAATTAGGGTTTGCTCTCTCGCTCTCAACCACTCTCTTCTGTGACAATTTGGGGCAACTTTCCTCTCAAAGAACCCAGTTTTTCACTCTCAAGCTCGACACATTGATGTGGATTTTTTTTTTCGAGAACGTGTGGCTTCTGGCAATCTCACCATCGCTCATCTTCCCACCTAGAAGCAACTCGTGGACCTTCTCACGTAACCTCTCAGTACCACTCGCTTCTCTAATCTCTGAACCAACCTTCCTCTTGGTCGATTTTGGGCTGGTCTCGCGGGGGGCTGTTAAGTGATGGATTATGACATGGGCCGATCTAGCCCTTCTTAGATTATTTAGCCCATCCGTCTTGTTATATCTTAGTTGTTAGCAGATATTATAAACAAATATTTTACGAAGTCTATACTGCTCTACTCTTGCTATAAATAGAGCTACCGTCTTCACACTATATATACAACATACAATGAATATAATACAATCAGATTACATCACATGCTTCCTTTTATGTTAAAGTTGATGACCAATCTTGCACTCCTGTGGGCATTCTTCTTGTTGGTTGCGCTTTCAAAAAGTGTTGTCCGCAAGTACGTGATAAGTGCGAAATATATAGACTTTAAGGGTTTAACTACCTATAATTTGCAGTATTTTAAGTAATATTTCTCACTATCTTACATTTTTCCTAGATTTATGTTTTGGTATGAATTGATATATTTATGTGTTAAATGTAGGAAAAAGCCATGTTAATGGATAATATCATGAGCTTTCTAAGGCAACAAACGGCGAGTAAAACGGACTTATAACGAAGAATCTGGAGCCGGTTGAAGATTGCAATAATAGATAAAATCGCTAGCCGCCCAAACAGAGGCGTCAGCATGGTTAGTCGCGGACGGTAGGCGGACACGGGATAGAAACAACCGCTGACTCTGAAGGACGGAAAGAAGCGGACAACACAGAGACGTCGCAGGGAGTCTTGCGCGGACGGATATCGGACGAAGGAAGAGCGGGCGGTCGCGAGACAGAAGACACGTCCGCATTGATTCCAGGCGGACGCCTGGGCGGACGCGCGCGCGGACAGGAGGATCAGCGCACCAAAAATTGCGCCGGATCCAGATTTCGACGCGAATTTTCTTCTTTCTTCTTCCTTCGCGGCGCCGCACTCGAACTGCTCCTTCATTAATTGCAGACGGCGCCTACCTTAATTCACTCACGTGTGATGCCGCCTCTGTGATTGCTGCTGCCCGATGAAATCTGTGACTGCGATTTTCACGGATCTGCTCACCAACTGCACCGTCCCTGATTTCTTCGTTGTCTGCTTCTCATTTCCTCAGCCTATAAAAACCCACGTCCTTCTTCAGTATCTGGTATCCCTTCTTCAAATCCAAAGCTCACCACGCCAGTTCACAATACTTCATCAGCTCTCCGGAGCGCTCACCACATACGCTCTCCATACTATCCATCGACCACATCCATTTCTCTTCTCCCCATTTCTCCATTTTTATTTGTTTTACCACCACACCACATCTCTGCCATTAGTTAGTATTATTATTACGGACGACGTGGATACAGAGGCGGAGCTAGGATTCAGAGTCAACTTGCTAGCTGGAGTTTTCTCTACCCTTTCTCTTTTTGTTAAAACGTGTTTATATATAGTTATGTTTAATTAATAAACTCAAGCCCTCCCAGGTTTGGGATGCGAGCATATTTTATATAATTATGTTATGCTAAGCTTTCCACTATGATTTTATCTAAAGTAGTAGTTTAATTCCAGTTCTTCATCTGCTTTAATTCTCTGATCAATTATTAAAGCAATATTTGTAGCTTTCTAATCAACACGCGAGAGCTGAGATAGATAACAAGACGTGGGAAGATAAACCTGATTAACAGCTAGAAGCCTGATCCGGCCTATAGGTTAATTAGTCTCAAATAGAAGTTGTTCTTTATGCGATTGGTTGTGTCCGGATTAGAGCATTAGTCTGCTGCTAGTTCTAGCAACTGGTTAGGGTTCGTTAGATTTAGTCGTCAACGAATTATTTATAGTTTCTGAGTTTATTACTTAAGTGGTAAAGTTTATATTAATATAATTGATAAAATAGGTGAGCAGAACAACCCGGGATGCTTTCTCAAAAACAAAAAGATTTATAATTTCTATTTTATTATTTTGTTTTATTTTAATTGTTCTTATTATTGTTTTGTTCAAGTTAAGTTTTCGATTATTTCTTCTCCTTCAAAAAATGATAAAATCTATTTATTAGAAGTCTCAGTAAATTTAATCAAAACAGTTATCCACAGCGAGGTCCCCAAGAGTACGACAACCCCACGAATCCACTATCCCGCAAAACGATTAGGTACACTGCCTATGTGGTAGAGGCCTTTAGAGAAGCTTACTATCATAATTAGAGAACAATAAAAATCAAGTGTGGCATTAGGTACAACTCGCATATTTTCAGGGAAAGGTCTAAACTTCCTCACACTTAAGGAGCAATAAGTCTTCATTGTTCATAAAATAATCAAGAAAAGACCTTTCAAAATATGCCAGACTCATGAAGAATTTCATTCAGGACAATCATGGACTGATATAATAATGATCATTAAGCGTGATAGATTGGACACAAACATTTAAAATAAAGAATTTGAGACTCCCCTGATATCGTAGATTAAGGAAGGTGTCCTTCCTCACACTTAAGTGCGAACAATGGGGTAGTAGTAGTGTTCCTCACACTTGCGTTCAAGCAAGTGTCCAGCCTTGGAGGTCTTCAGATACCATGATAAGAATTTCTCCTGCACACACTACCCAAAAATAAACGCTAAAAAGCGTTGCATGAAAGCATAGACACCATGTCCACTTCTTTTTTTTTTTGTAAAACATAATATAGAAATAATGTGGGGTACAAAATTAAAATAAAAATGATAAAGCTAATAGGATAATAAAGTTTAACCACTGGGTTGCCTCCCAGTAAGCTGCCCGTAGTTTTAGTCTTTGGCTAGACTCCTGCTTCGTTATCCTGGATCAAAAATAAAAGTAGACAATACCTTCGCCAGGAAAACGAAGTTAGTAATAGAAAGCAAACCACCTGGATCAAAACAAAACGTTACTTCGGCAAATAAAATAGGAAAATGAATACTCCACAAAACCTGGTGTTTGAGGAGGTACTGCCGGTAACGTAGTTGTAACAGGAGACCAGGTGGTGATGATTTTTCTTCCTCAAATTGGAGGATGTAAACATCCTCCTCTTGCTGTTGAGGCTTATGGAGGCAGGATGGAAGTTGATGAGAGACCGGTGGTAGTGGTGTTCCTTCCTCAGATTCGAGGATGTAAATTTCCTCTTCCGATTGGTGAGGCTCAACAGGATAGTACTCTTCCAGCTGGTTGACTGGCTTAGACACAATATCTTTTTTTAATTGCTCCTCCTGTGTTGGGGATGGAGATGGAGGAAGATTGTAACTCTCAGACATTTGTTCTAACTCGGCGTCAAAGTGAAAAATGTCTCAAGAAGTTTCTTTATCTCCTCATCAGAACTTGTAACTTCAATAATATCTGGCTCGAATTGGTCTTCACTCCTTGGAGTCACCACTGGAATCTCTTCTGGTGGCTTGGCCTGACTCAGGAGAAATTCGTCTGGCCCTTGTGTAGATCGTTGTTCGTTCTGATTGAAGTAGTAATACCCCAACTGAGTTTCGTTGTATTGTGCGTTAGCCTGGTTGACTTCCCACCAATACGGCTCTCGATTTGATGGTTGAGGTGGTTGATAATCTTTGACCAATCTTTGATATGAGGATATTTCCTCTTGCATTCGTGTCCATTCCAGATTGATCAACAATCTTCTCACCTCATCGTGGCTGCTCTCCATTGTCAGTAATTATCCTATAAAAACAAAAATAAAATACCAAGTAGAAAAGAAATAGAAACAGAAAAGAAAAATAATAAACAAAATTAACTAGATAGAAAAACAAATAAGAAATAATATAGAAATACAAGAATTTTTTTTTTGTAAAATTAAATAAAGCGAAAATAGAATAAAAGTAAATAAAAATAGAAATCCCAATAAAATTTAAAAACTATCAATTAACCGTGCTGGAGGTCCCCGGCAACGGCGCCAAAAACTTGTTGGAGAAATATGTGACTACTTCTACCACATAGGCAGTGTACCTAATCGTTTTGCGGGATAGTGGATTCGTGGGGTTGTCGTACTCTTGGGGACCTCGCTGTGGATAACTGTTAGTCGATTATTTCTTCTCCTTCAAAAAATGATAAAAATCTATTTATTAGAAGTCTCAGTAAATTTAATCCACTAACAGTTATCCACAGCGAGGTCCCCAAGAGTACGACAACCCCACGAATCCACTATCCCGCAAAACGATTAGGTACACTGCCTATGTGGTAGAAGTAGTCACATATTTCTCCAACAGTACGGGAAGTGGGTGATAGAAGAACGCAAGAGGGATGTGAGAAACGGAGAAGAATGAGTCTCAATCAACACAACTCTTGTGAAAAAAGAAAAGGGAAGTGTATGAAGGAGAAGAGTGTAGGGCGAGCGTACGGGTGAGGAAGAAGAACACCATAAACTTTGGAAGATGGTGGAAGACAACGGGTGAATCAAGGGCAATATTGATACTTCACTCATCGGGTCTTTACCCAGCTAGAGCTACACAAAGAACGGCCCAACAATCAAGAACATTAATCTAAGCTTTTCTCACACCCATTAATTAATGCCCGATTAATTTTCTCCAAATTTACCACTCACTGAACGAACAGGGCTAGTCTTTACCATTTTTTCACCTCTATTTTATTTTTCTTTTGATGTCAATTTTTATAAACATTTTCTCATTTTTTTTTCTCTTTCACTTTATTTATATTGGAAACTGGTAGCTGAGATCAGAGAGCTATGGTCAGTTATATCCCACTTTTTCTTCTTACTTTATTCATTTGATAGTTGACACCTATCCCGACAGCTGACATCAAACGAAACTGGTTGTTTTACAGGGCACTGCTATTTGTCAGTGTAGCATTTTTGTAGCATAAATTAATTAAGTTAGTCACGTTTTGTGCGTTTAGCGGTTTCTATGCTATAATTATAAATAATTTATTATAAATTTAAAAACAATATTTGAAAATGTAATAAAGAAAATAGTAAATAATAAATAAATAATTTGTTATCGTCAAAGGTTCACATACACCAAATCTTGATTAACACTATACAACACATGTCATTACACCATAAACTATTGTTTGATCAAAATGAAACGTCTAATATTAGTAGTTACAGCATCGACAGTCTGGTCACACACATACATCATGCTCAACAGGTCAGCAATCTTAACCGAGTCTAGTTCCTCGACGTGCTCCTCTTTTTCAGGATCAGAAGAACCGGCTCCTCCGAGTTTACTTTATCAGGACACGTTTAGTTTGCTTGAGTCTGGTTTATTCAACATTACAACATTGTGCAACGCAAAATATGCACTAACAATCTGGCTCTGGGCGTTCATATCGTACGACAATACTCTATCCAGCATTTTTCATTTTTTCTTCAGCGCTCCATAACATCTTTCAGTGACACTCCTTAGCGAGGAGTGTGCTCGGTTGAAGTACTCATTTCAAGACGTAGGCGGTTCTCCCTTCAGCTCTGTGGGATGGTACGTTGCAGTGAAAAATGGTGCTATCACACCATTACAATGTGAGTATCTCTTATAACCTAAGTAATGTTTTCATGTTATCCGTAGTTAAAATTAGTCATCAGGAAATAAAAGTATTGCATTGAACACATATTATACATACACTTTCGTATGTTTAAAACTATTATACCAGCTGGTGGATCGGGAAAGTTCAATTCGGGGTTGGTTCATGCCTCGTGAAGAACGCGTGCATCTATCCCTCACATCAAGTAAGCACATACGTGAATAACATGTTGAAGTCACACACCCTAGTATATTCATTGTAGGGCTATTGTCCCTACCATACTTCAGATGCAGTGGTCTCGGAATAACAATATCAATGTGTGTGTCATCCAACGCTCCAATGACATCCTATATAATGAAGAAACACCAACATATTATTTAATTGGAAAAATGAGACATAACATCTTACAATGATGAAAAGAGTGTTATACCTTGAAGTACGGGTCATAACGAGAGTTCCCAGCTAGATTCAGATGAATTTTTATACATTCTTGCTAGTTCAACTTTGCATAGTCATGTCCGAATTCCCACATCAATCTCAAGACATTCTTAAAGTGGTGACTAACGATCTTGGGACTTAGGCAAATCTCTCGCAAGTTGTTATGTTCGACGTTATAAATGCCAACCTGAACGGTCACATTTAGAGTAGGCGTTAACCCGTACCTAACTTCCAACTACTAGCACAATCGAAGGAACACATTCTTATCCATTATTAAGTCATTAAGAATTCTTTTTGGGTTGCTCCGAAGTAACACGTTCACCCACATCTCCTCAGTGAATTTGTTATCGTGTATGGGCAGTGAAGGGGGTACAATATGCCGACGTGATGCCAGAAGCTAGATAGTTGCATCAACAAAGGTTAGGGCATCGTCTATCGCTTCTTTTATTGCAGAAGCACACTTTAAGAAATAGTCTTGAACGTCAGCAATGACATCTTTGTCATCCATGTTCATTGCACTATGTTTTTTATGAGTTAGTATAATAATAATTATGGATAGTCACTCCCACATGTTAGAATTAAGAAACAACATATCGTTTACAAGTCTGTTTCAAAACTATAAACACTTGTAATTACCAAAAAAACGTACAGAAAATCAGGCATACTGACAAGAAAAGTTACAAAACCATTACTAAGTTTCAGTTTTACCTCGTACAATAAAACAACCAACTAAAAGAACATACAACAAAAAACTAAGTCCTAGAAGAACGGTGGCTTTCAAAAACAGTGGTGACAAATCGTAGAGCTGCATTGCTTCCTCCTCGCTTCAACACACTTCTAAACAAATGTTTATGGCTTCGGTTGCCATTACTAAAATGGCATCTTAACATAGTAGAGTCACATTGTAACCCTGTCAGGTCGTATAGAGCTAACACGATATCTTCCTCTCTTCATTGGATGTTGTCTTTGGCAATGGCTTGATGTGCCAGTGTCACCAACAAATTGTTTGAGCTTTGAATCCTCGCACGAGCGTCTGATAAGCTCTCCCCGCATTGATGCCTAGCTTCGTCGCCCCTTGCTTCTTCTTTGTAAGCTACATTGTCCTCTTATATTAAGAAGAGTTGTCCGAGTCAAAGGATATCTTTCCTAGGCGAGAGAAGCGCGCAAGTTCAACAAGGGTAGATGTAGGGGTTGGAAAATCAGTGTCCTTATATGATGACATCAGGACGAAGTTGTCCTCTAAGCTGATCCCTTCCAAATGATTGGCGAAGAACCAATTGTCGTTGTAACTCTCTATGAATAACTGAACGATAACCATCTAGTGAACTGTCGACGTCCCCAGCCTCGGATGTTAGGTTTGCCGAACACGAGTTGGAGGTGATTTTCCTCGTCCGGGCTGAAAACCCCAAGTCTTGAACCGCTGAAATGAGATGTCCTCCAACAAAATTGAACTTATTAGTCATATGCATGTAAAAAAACCTAATAAAAAAGTTAAATAATCTTGTTACATTACCAAATGTGTGGCATCATACCACACCTCGTTAGCATAACAGTCTGTATTTGGTTATTGAACCCTAGGCCCGTAGTACAGTTTTTCGGCTTCTTCCCAGATTACCACATCTTTATAATCGAGCCCCTTTTTGATTTAAAGTTTTTGTACATGAATGTCGTACCACACATCTTGCTGAACTCTTTAACCACGTGGGGCCAATTTGTGTTTCTGTCAACGATCTCGCCACCTTCTGAGTGACATGGTTGGTACCCATTAACCTAATCAGCAGACTAGTCATCTCGTTATCCCAACTGACATTACCCTCACAATCATCACCCTCAACTACTTGTTTCCCTTTTTCTTCTTGATGCGGCCTTTGATTTTTGTTGCTCGGATGCCATCTAAAATTAGTTAAATTTATAAGTTAAATATATAGTCATTTAATAAATATTGACGTGTTTCCATGTTATGTCAATATTATAATACTATATTGTCAATATCTGAGCAATTACTTGTACAACGCAAGATATCCTATGCTTATGATCAATAACAAAACCTACTACTAGACAAAGTTTCAATAAACTTAATACTTGTTAAAATATACAGTAAGGTTTGTACACAATGCAACGGTAACTTCACCAGTAATAACTACAATCCTATTAATCTGCTACACATTGCTCGAACATTCTTAGTTGAAGATTGCACCGGAACTAGTACCTCATCCATATCTTTAACAAGTTAGTCGTTGGATCGCCACAACCCCAACTTAGTAGTGCACGTGGTTTACAAATCAAGGCAACAAGGCCAAACGAATTAAGTGTTTTACGAGACTATTTAGCTCAGAGTAATTTTCTCTCATCATCACTGAGTGGATTAGTGTAGACACACTACTAGTGAAGGATTTATAGCATAAACTATAACTATTGTAACTACCACAATAGCACTACCTTTTTGTGTTTTGTGTTTTTATTTTTAAATTTATAACCGGGCCAAGATCAGTATGGTAGTACTATATTATAGGTGGTTGTTACCAATTTGAGTAACATAAACTAACACAAATGCGGTAAGGTTTCATACACTAATCCACAATTTATGGGCAATTTTTTACAATCTCAACAGCGGATATTCATTTCTCTGATCAACACCAAGAACATAAATACAAAAGCATGATTAGTCCAAACTAATTAGATTGAATTGAACATTAATCAAACCATAATGGCAATGCCACAAAACAAGACTCAGCTAGTGATTCAAGTTCCATAAAGGGAACCATACACACCTGCACATCATCAAGCAAGTTTCAATAAGCAGGTAAATTCTAGAATACAAGTCGAACTACATTTTAGAGCATGTAAGAACATTAGCTTGGAAGTCCCAAACCACGGACGTTGACAAATTGCAAAGCGTCGAAATAGCAATAGCCATGGTTTCATCAACACGGGACAATCACGAAAAGTATCGCTCTCTGAGAGGAGGCGATTCTTATCGTCCTCTTCTTATCTCTTGTGCAAACAAGGAGATTATCCCTTCTTCACTGTCTTCCTATTTCAGTGTTTTGGAGCTACTCTATCTTCCTTATCAGATTTTGGTGTTGGTTCAGTCACTGCGGTCTCGGTGAGTGTCTTTCCATTTCGACCTAATTTCAGATCCGGTTTTTAAGATTCAGAGTGGGTATCTCGTCGGTTTCCTCGTTGTTGGCTCTTTGGGGAGTGGAATCTTGTTAAGGTTTTTGGTTTCTTGAAGGTAAGGATTCGCGTGCCATTTGTCGTCCTTCTCCCAGATTTATTTGTGTTCTCCGGTGGTGTGGGTGATCCATGCTGGACTGTTGTTTCGCTGGTCACGACAGTTTTTTGTGGGTTGCTTTGCCACAGTTTTGTTGTTCTTTTTGTTGCCTCTGTATATTCGGTGTTGTGTGAGGTCAATTTTGGTCGTCCTCAAATTATGGAAGAAACATATAGGTTGGTTTCCCCTCCAGGTAAGATGAAGGAAAGTTATAAGTTCTTTGAAAGGAATAAGCAGGCAGAAGGAAAGCATAAATTCAATGTAGGTATTATGAGCAATGAGTCCAAATAAGTTACTCAAAAGTAGAGGGGAGCCCAAAAAAATGAAGTTTCAGATGACTAAAGCCCAAAATAATGAGCTGGTTAGGCCTGATTCTTCATGTAATAAGGTGATCTTTGATAAGGCTAGCCTTGTTGAAAAGCATGACAACCTAGAGAAATGAATCTTCTTAGTTTTTACTGCAGGGGTTGGTCTTCTCCTAGCAATTTTACAAAATTTAAACCAAAAGATAAGGTACAATCTTGATGGTTTTGATTCGGCTGAGACCCAAGTTCCGGTGGTTACCAGGTGTGAGATAATGGTTCATAATCTGAGATTAGCTAATGAGTTCCACATTGGCAAGAAGGGTAGTAAAAGCTCTGGCAATGTTGTCGCTAGATTGAGAAAGAAATATTTTTGTTGGTACTTTGGCTTGATGATTTATCTCTTGCTGGTTTTTGGTAGTCATCATACAAGGTATGACATGATAGAGATGCGAGAGAGACAAGAGGTGAGGAACAAGTATGCAATGGAGGATGATTTATCCCATGAGTTGGAGAAGGCGAGTCTGAATTCCAAAGTATCGATTCCAGCACTATTATAGTGTAGATTGTTAGTTTCATAGCAAATCAAAATGCTTTGGAGTTTACCTTTTAGGTGGGTAGCCTTAGCTATTGGTATGATCTGACGCTTGGATTGCTTAGAAAGGTCATGGTTCGTACAATCAAGTGCATTGAATGGTTCAAGTTTCCCGGTAGTATTCGTAGTTATGGATGTAATCTTTGTATGAATCTCTTTAAACTTTACTTTGTTTATGTTTTTGCTGTTTTTTTAACTAGGGATAGTAATCGTAGGGGAGTCACTCTTCAGTGTATTTTGATCAAGTTGAAGTTGGGATTTAGATCCCAATTCATATACTTTCTTAGAGAATGGGTATCGTTGAAGGTCCCATAATCTGACTTTTGCCCCTGTTTAATGAAAGAGAATCAATTTCTATAAAAAACACGGGATAATCACAAATAGTAAAGCCACAAATGGACCAGATACATTTGCATGAACGTAACCACAACAAAACAGAGCCAAATACCCAAATATAACAGAAAGAAGCCAACATATAAACAAACCAGATGGCAATCAAAATCCTGAATAATAACCCCGGAATGATTAAAGGCCGAGAAAATACCTTGGCAAGATTCCAGATACGATTAATGAATTCCACGGACGACGCATCACCCAACCAAAAATAGCCAAATACCAAATTGAATTCGCCAAAAACAAGTTAGTACATGAACTAGTTCCGGGTGGAAACCCTTCAAAAATGTGGATCTTTCTTCTTTTTGTCTTATTCCAAAAGCAAAGGAGAAAGACTTACTAATCTCAGGCGTTGACGAACAACCTCAAACAAAAAGGGGGAAGAACAACAGTACTCCTTAAGTTAGAGTACAAATTTCAGAAGAAGAAAGATGAGTAGAAAGGAAAAAGACAAGAATAGACTAAAGTGAGGTGTGAAGACTTCATCCAATTCAGGGGCCAAAACAAGAGTCGACCATGTCAAACAACATACAATACAAGGTGGAACAGGGAGGAGAAACGAACATAGAACAAACCTAAACTTACCAGTAGAGCGAAATTTTGAAAACAACGATCAATAGCCGGAGTTATGAGTCTAATAGCATCAAATGCGTGTCATATTAGAGTAACATCACTACAATGGTGGTTGAATCGCAGTAATGGTGTAATACCCCGTATTTTCTAGCCTTTTATTTAGTCAGATAATTAATAATTTTTGTTTGTTATTATGCAGCGGAATTAAATCTTAAATCCGGAGTATTATCCACACTCGCAGCTAAACGAGTGATAAGGCATTAACTAATATTCAAAATCCAAAACATCATTATTGATAAAAGAAATACGATAAAGTTTTAATAGTCTTTAACAAGAGAGTCTCAAAGTCTAAACAAAATTAAACGTAAGTACTTAGTCTAGCGGGGTCGCTGTCCCATCCCTTATACTTTATGGGGACCTGTGGCAGAAATCCAAACAAACAAACAAAGAGTCACGATAAAAAATTGAGTAAGCTACCACTTCACTACGTAAAATCATTTTCTCTTTGAAAACAATTTAACATTATAGCAATGCATCAACATACAAGTCATTTTAACAATGTTATCACATAATCATAAACAAACTTTGTATAATATTTCACATTTTCTTCCTTAATAAACTCAAGAATAAATATCCAAATAAATTAAATTATCTTCCTTGTCCCAACACGCAGCCAGGACAAAACAACATCTTTCACTTTTGGGTACAACACGCAGCGGGATGGCAATGGGTGACGGGTACCCGTTTCACCCGACCACCCGACCCGCTAAACCGGGTGAAAAATCTGAAAAAAGTAGGTGAAAAACGGGTGACGGGTGAAACGGGTGCAGGTGACGGGTTGGGTGAACATTTTTCACCCGGTCACCCGACCCGTTCACCCGACCCGTCACCCGTATGTATTATTTTAAGTAAAAAAATATACTTATTCCATATTTGTTGAGATATTTTGAAAATATTATGGTTAATACTCTATGTTTTGAGTATGTTGTTGACATTAGTTGATGTGGTATGTATTATTGAACAAATATAAGTGTATTTTTTTTAAAAAAATTAAGCTTATATAAGATGTTAAAAAATAAAAATGTTTGCTGGAAAATAAACTAAAACGGGTGACGGGTGATGTAGTTGCGGGTGACGGGTCGGGTCGGATGGTGCGGGTGAAAAATGGGTGACGGATCGGGTGGAGCGTCACCCGACCTGTTGCCATCCCTACACGCAGCTGTAACCCGGACCCCAACACGCAGCCGGGAATCCAACCTCACCACTAAATCTTTAAGTGTGCACACCCCCCAATAGTTCAAAAGACTAAGGAGTAGATCTAGGGCTAACTGTGTCCTAATGCGGCCCACAGCATCTCAAACTTATGCGTCCTAAGCGGCCCGCATATATCATCTTATCCATGTGTCCTAATACTACCCACATGTACCATGGTATAATCTTTCTTATAATTCCTTTATTCATTGTTATTAACCACCTTATAATCTCATTAAAATACACATATACCACCAAACATTTAATCATGCCATAATAATCATGACTAAATAATTACCATTTCACATAATCATATCATTAACATTTTCTCATTAATCTCTCATCTAAAACAATATCAAATTATTCACCATAAAATAAACCGTGCACTGAAATATTTCCAATAATCAGTACCATAAACAATTCATTCCCAAAATAATAGTCACTCACAGTAAAAAATCACAACCACTGCTAAAAGATTTATTTTATGCAGTTAATCCAAGTTTAGTGTACGCATTAACTTACCTGCAATTCGGGTGAAACTTGCACCACAATCAACCGGTGAATAAAACACTACTCCTCGCTAACAAACTCAGAGCCTAAAACTAATAACGACATTATTAGATACCTGAATACCTTAATCTTAATTATAAATAAATTATCATTAATCATAATTATAAAATGTAATATAAACATATAATATAACTCACTATAATAGCGCTATGAATTAGACACTGGTTAAAACAAGTAACTAAATTAATAATTTGATAAATAAGAAAGGAGAAAGAAAATAAATAAAAAAATTGTAATAAAGCTGAATTTACTGACGTCACATCAGCGATGATGTCATGGAGTGTGGGCTGAAAGAAGTACGAACGACATGTCAGGTTTCAAATTTGTTTTCTTTCCTTTTTTCCCCTTCTTCCGGGCGTGTGTGGGTCTTTTTTTTTTTTTTTTTTCTCGAATATAGGAGAGAGAGTGAGGGTATAGGTCTTCTTTTTTGTACGTGAGTGTGCTGTTTCTCTCTTTTTTTTCACAGAACATTGAACAACAGAGAGAGAGTGGTGAAATATGCTACTCCCTCTGTCCCTGTCTGACCTTCTTGTTTACTATTTGGACATGTCGTTTGACTTCAATATTTAATATATAAGATGATATAATTTTACAAATCTAAGTTTTGCAATGGAATCCTTATGTGAAAAACTATATGTTGTAGAATTTTGTTTTTAAAATTACTTTATCTTATATGTTTAATATTAAAGTGGAAAAACGTGCCAAAAAGCAAATAGGAAGGTCAAAGTGGGACGGAGGTAGTAGTTTTTTTTCCCTGTGTACCGAGGTGAGAGTATAGGCTCTTTTTTGTTACTGGTTGCGCGAGTGGGAGGGGAGAGTTGGAAAGACCGAGAGAAATTATTACCCATTTTTTTCCTTTTTGGGTCTGCTTGATGAGAAAAGTGCAGAAGAGATCGAAGGAGTTTTTTTTTAGAGGTGGCAATTCGGATCAATCGGTTCGGGTTTGGTTCGGTTCGGTTTGGTTCGGGTTGATTTCAAATAGTTCAGTATTTGGTTCGGGTTGGATCGGGTCGGGTGAATTTGGTTTGTTCGGGTTGAGTTTGGTTTGTTGAAATTTCGGGTCGGTTTGGATCGGTATGGGTGACTTTCGGTTTGGTTGACTTTCGGCTAGAGTGACTTCGGGTCGGGTAATTTTCGGTTCGGGTTAGCCTCTTTTCGGGTCCTGGGTCTAATTCAGGTCAATTATTCGGTTAAATTCGGTTGACATTACAGAATCAAACAACTCAATAATCATGATATGTAAATTTGATTTCAATCAATATCAACAAGTATGAATGTATATAAAAGATTAATTTAAACTAATAATTATAATTTGCATCATGTTATACTTTAGTAACCAACTCTTAACTTAACATAATTATTGATGTAGCTTTAGATTATTTAGTAGTTTCATTATTTTGAGATGAGTACAGGTCTTTTTGTGGATAGTTATTAAATTTGTATCAAACTGTAGTAACTTGGTTTTTCAATATATTAATAGTTAGCGAATGGAATTAGTTAATAAGTTTTGATGAGTTTTTTTACAGTAGTTTTAAATTGTTAATGGTGGAGAACTATTCAGAAGTGTGAGAATTTTGCTACATAGGCAATAACCTTCAAGTATATTAAACATTTATACATTTTGCTAATAAGGAAGAATTATTCACAAGATTGGATAGAGGCTAGAAAAATTCAAATTAATAATAACCACTAGTACAAAAATGGTCTATCGCAGCGCACCTACTGCAGCGGTTGTAAAACAACCGCTGAGATAGGCCGTTTTTAAAAATCCCGCACACCTATCTCAGCGGTTGTAAGTAACAACCGCTGCGCTAGGGTCGTTAAAAAAAAAACAACTCTATCGCAGCGGTTCCTACTAAGAACCGCTAAGATAGGTCTTTTTTATAGACCTATCTCAGCGGTTCTTAGTAGGAACCGCTGCGATAGAGTTGTTTTATTTTCCCCCAAATCGGCTCCACTTCGTCTTCTCCTCTTCATTCTCTTCTGTAATCTCGCGAGAACGAAGGACGACGGCGATTTCTCGACGGCGATTCCGCAGCTCGACGCCTGCGTTTGCTCCACCACCGCCACCTCCTTCTTCCTCGTCGCGCCACCGTTCTTCGCCGCCGTCGCCGTCGCATTTCGTTCCTCCAGGAGGTCGCAGGCGTCGATTGTTTATGCTGCGGGAACCCTAGGTTCGAATCCCGAATTCTAACTTCGTAATATGTTAATTATTGTCTTGTTGATTGAATAACTAGTTGTAATATAGTTATTGATTGTTAGTTTAGTTGTGTGTGCATAATTTGAATATAGATAGATTATTGAACAAGTATAAATAGTTGTGCATATAAGGTGTTCGATAAAATGCCTGAGTTGATATTTTTGCTGTTTGTGCCCTCTGCATACAACCCAGACATTGATCGATCAATTCTTGATAGGCGAAAGCCATATAAATGACTAGAAAACATTGGTCTCATGACATATATATAGGAGTATATGAAAGTGAAACCATTTGTATATAATATATAGGAGTATATGAAAGTGAAACCATTTGAATATAATTGTCATCTTGACTAGTGACGACGTTCCTGGTATGGGTGAGAAATCAAAGACACGCTTAATGATGAAAAAACTTGAAGCTAATTATATTTGCTATGATAATGATGAAAAAACTAAATACACGCTTAAAGATAATTAAGACTTTAGATTTGACTTATGTTTATCATAACCTTTCATTATATCTATTTTTTTATGAACTATATTAGGAAAATGCTTAATTTTTACTGGACAATGTTTTAATTTTGTAAGCGCATTGTCTTGTTAGGATGTGTTTACATATAATTTATTATTCTGTAATGTTAGTATTTTCTTATTGAATTAAATTTTTTAGCTAAAAAAGAGGTTATATATAACATATATGTTTTGAAACAATATACCCTGTGATATGATCCACAACCCGATTCTAGGAATATCTAGGACTTTGTTGATAATCCAACCTAGCACATTATCCAAGCATATATACAATAGGTAAAGTTTATGCTCAAAATTCATGAAACGCCACTTCACTTTGACAAACGTTCATTTTCGTTAGATAGTGAATCAAAATGAATTTTTCTCTTCAAGCACTTTGGTTACTGTTCAAACTTACTTTTTTTTTACTTTAATGGTTATTTTTTATAATTCAATGAAAAATTCATGAAATACTTTTGTCACAAAAAACGACTTGTTTTGTGCCATTCAAAAATTATTTTATGATATAAATACTCATTCTCACCATACAAAATGACCATTTCTCAACTATAAACACCTAGTGTACTGCTAATGTATTCCCCATTTGTACAAACTCAATCGAAGAAACATTTATTGGCTAATTGATAAATATATGTATATATATAAACTTAATTAATGGTCCTAATTTATGTTTTTGAAGATTGTCACTATTTGATGCTTTAGACATTAATGTGTAATCCTTTAAAAACCTAAATCTTGACAATATGATTTCTAACCAGAAACATCAATTTGATTTCTCACCCATATACTCTCCAACATTTCCCAAAACCAAAAAGTTATGTTGGGAATGTCCTTATAACGACATATGGTTTTATAATCCAACATTTCCGCTTTAGCATCAATCGAATCATCACCTTGTATCCCATCACAGTACGTATCATCATTATCATCATCACAACGATTC
The DNA here is from genome assembly GCA_023374045.1 of Limonium bicolor. Lineage (NCBI taxonomy): Eukaryota > Viridiplantae > Streptophyta > Magnoliopsida > Caryophyllales > Plumbaginaceae > Limonium > Limonium bicolor. The sequence goes on along the minus strand of CM041776.1, from coordinate 411,372,971 downwards.
ATTCCACTTTCTCACTCTCGGCATCCTCATTTGCCGGTGGCGGGTACAGCATCTCCGGCGTAAATAAAACTACAAATCATTTTGTTCTTAATTCTCAAACTATTAAAAAATTAACTTCAAGTTTCATATTAATAAAGTGGTAAGATCTATAACTTTATAACATCTATGTTCTCCCATTACATTGCAGTATATACGTGCTTAATATGATAATGCTTATAATAATGGATTTCTTGCCCCCTAATATTATTTCCTTGCTTCCCCGCTGTCTGCAGTAATTGGGGTGGTCTCTACTTCTTCTTCTGCTGTGGGGTGGTCTCTACTTCTTCTTCTGCTGTGGGGTGGTCTCTACTTCTTCTTCCTCATTTCTTCTGCTGTGGAGTAAGAGTGAAAAGGTAACATCTTCATCTATCTTTTCTCTTTGTTTGTTTAATTAATTATTACGAAAAAGTGGTTGTGGTTAATATTGAGTGATTGTGAATAAGGATGGTTGCTGTCAATTGTTGAATTTATTTGTCGTGGTCAATAAGATATTGGTGAATGCTTAATGATAAGCATGGGATTAACACGATTACGCACAGTTCATGTCGAATTTTTTCTAGAATCGTATTAGTCTTATTAATTAATATTATTTGTTATTTGTACCAGTACTTTCCCAGCCCATCACCAAAGCAGTCTCCTAGCTTCTCCCTCTGTACCACCTTATAACAAGTAAGTAATTAAACTTTATTTTTTGTTTTAATAATACAATGATTTGTTGAAGTTAAATTAATTATGTTAGAATAAGGCTAGAGATTAGTTACGTTGGAACGTTAGAGTACTTAGGCTACGTTAGTTTGGTTGGAACCATAGAGTAGTGCTGAGTTTGGTTGCAACCATACATCCAGTAGAAACATGCTCCATATACAAATGCAGACGAAACTGAAAGACAAATCAATCTGAAACTTGTTTTGTTTTCACATATAGAATGGAGCGTGACTGGATGTACGGTGATCGAGGGTGTAACACCCCTACCGCTAATACCGTCATTACTGTACAAATACTTACCTTCACAACGGATAGTACATACACAACGGCGGGTGTACAATGCCGCTAGTCACCCACATGACTAACAAGGCCAACCACACTACTACATACTATCGGTCTGATGAATTGAACATACCGAGTACTCTACACAATACATCACTTCCCTTGCATACTCATCCATAATTCAATTACAACTCCAATACCATACTATACCGAGTCTACTACAATCCTTAAATTATCAATACAGTTTGGACTTCCAATTCACAATGCAATACAATACAATCCTTATTATACAACTACCCATGCTTACATAGCAGTCCCCGTCCTATTCTCTCGAACGGTGGTCAGCTTCGAATACCTGCACACTAAAAACGTTCCCCCATAGGGGGTCAGCTTACGCTGCATATGAAATTCGCATACGCGGTACGCCGACTACTTTGGGTCGGATATACATGGAGTTCATTTTACATGCATACATACATACTCATGCTGCAACAATACAAACAACAATACCTACATACATATACAAGGTACAATACTTACTAGGGGATACAAATCGATAGTCAATCATTCATTACTCTACTCATACTCACTCCTTACTCGCTACTCAGCACTTTGCTCTATACTCGTTACTATACTTGTGCATACTCATTACTCAATACTCCATACTTACTCATACATACTCGATACTCGGTACTCTTTACATACTCATACTCACTTCTTACTCAATACTCATTACTTTACTCATACATACGCAATACTCAATACTCATTACATTGGCCTCCGGGCGGAGCCATACACAAGGCTCGCCACCGGACCTACAATACAAGGGACTATACACTTAGCTCCTCAAATATACGATTATCCATTTCTATCGGACTACTCAAATTCCCAACACTCCTCTCTCGGATTATCTTACAATCTCGTGGATTAGCCTAGAAGTATCTCTCTTGATAACCTCCACTAGCTTAGGGAATTACCTCCGTCTAGTATTCTCAGGTTTAAGGGTTTCCCAAACATATCGAATACTCTCATGATCGGGACGTTACTCACACTAGTCGGGTCCTCTCATAGTGGGTCGACTAATTGTTAAGGGTTGAAGATCCCTCATCTTCTTTACTACTCTCATGGTTCATAACCTGTACCTTCATTAATTCCTCTACTAGAGGTTACTTGTATACCTCCACTACTTATTGTTTGTGATTTATTCATTTCGGTTCTCCTAACATTATCGGGAGGTTACTACTCCCGTACATTCTCTCACATTCTAGTGAGTTCCTTGATTTGTGCTACCGGTTATTGGTTTGTTAATTTAGTGCGTTTCTACGGTTCTGTTAGTTCACAACGTGACTCTTACTATGAGTCACTACACAACAAGACTCATCTAAGAGTCGGTATACGCACTAAGTGAAGCCATACAATCGATCAAGAAAGGTTAGCTCACACAACATACAACAAGACATACAACGAAAGGCAATAAACCATTTTCATGCTTTAGTCTTGATTAGCCGGCATACAGCACACAAATCAACGTAACTCGGTTAGCATACGGGGCATGAGAAAATCATACCTTTCACCGGAGTTAGCTTTACCATGTGTTCCCTTGTTCCTTGGTTCACACTTGTTCCACTGATAATGTTTCCAACATTGTTATTAATACTTTGTCCATACGATACACAAATAATTACTACTCATGTACTTACCCCGTTATCCCGTTGTTTCAGTTTGACTTAATGTTCATATACTTACAACTTTCCTAATCACTTCTCATACTTGTTCATGGCCTTAATGACCTTTAAACATCATTAATTAAGTCTTAGTTACCTTATACTATCATTACCATTCAATCCCCCTTCATTAGAATGCAAGAAAACACCTTCTGGACAATTTTTGGGGTGGTCCGGGTTTGTGTCCAGGTTTACAAACCCGGACCACATGGTCTGTGCACTCTCGGGTAAGTTTTAAGGGTGGTCCGGGTTTGGGTGCTGGTTTGCAAACCCGGACCATTCCTTTACAATTCTCTCGGGTGGATTTCAGGGGTGGTCCGGGTTTAGGTCTTGGTTTGTAAACCCGGACCATCCCTTCAATATAACATTCTGTCGTTTTTTATGCTAGTCCGGGTTTGCGTACTTGTTTGCAAACCCGGACAAGTTGCAGTATTTTCATATATGCTAGTTTTTGATTATGTTTCAACTCCAAATTTCTTCCAATCTCTTCCCCATTATTCCTACATATAATCTAGCATAATTTAGCATTGATTAAGCACTTTAAACTAGCCTAATCCACCTCTATCAAAATCTGTTACATGTACATGCCACTGTCAAATTTTTCCTCCTCTGTTACAGTTTTTCCTTCTTCACAATTGCTACAGATTTTTCCTTTCTTCCTCTTACTACTCCTATGGCTCTTTCATTGCCTCATTTGCATTATACTCAACCCCAAAGTCCTACTCACTATCTTACTTACTTTACCATGTCTCACACATTAATTCTTCCTTGTTTCTCCAACACATTTCAATACCTCTTGCTACAGATTTTATACCCTTAAAATCACATACCACAATTACCTATCCATGGTCTCTATCCATCTCTCCTAAACCCAATACACACCTTGGTTTCTCCCATTCACCCAGTCATTCTTAATGCACAATTCCTACTAAAATTTTGCCATAGTTCACCTACTTTCCTTAATTATCCACACACATCCTTTCTCGACAAATTAAATTCCTATTCTAGCCAAACCACAAGGGTTCTATCAGCACACATACCAAATCTCAATACACCACTACTTCCTCAATTACAATACCAATACATCATTACTTCCTCAATCCACCATAGTAATACACATGCACAATTTATTTGGCTCTAAGGCCTACAATCCAAATACAAGCTCATAAATCTTCAAACTTCCACAACCTACAATACTTATACAATAGTTTAGGTTCTTTATTTGTTCACCCATTCCCATTACTCTAATGCATTAAAATAAAGCATTAAGAAGGAGCTCTTACCTTGAGCTTATATTTTCCTTCTTTCTTTTCCAATTCTCCTCTTCCTCTCTTTCTTGCACAATTCGATCACATGGGGAATGGAGTTGCCAAACTCCATTCCCATCACCCAATACACACAAAATAAGTGTAATTAACGTACTAACCCTAAGATTAATGCCAATTCATTGAAATGCTTAAAACACAATTTCTAGGGTTTACCTTTTTAAGCTTTTAAGAGGGGTTTTAGCCCTTGGTTCAAGAAGGTGATCCCACCACCATTGCAAGGTTGAGATTATGCTCAAAAGATAGAGAGAAAACAAGGAATTACATAGGGGTAAAAATCGGTTATGAAAGGAGATGTTGAGAACATGAGTTTTTCATGTAGATTTTTACCTTAATTGAGAGATGAGACTCCAAGCTACACTTTGACGCCATTTTCTTCACCAATGGGGTATACCCACGAAAATGAACTTCCTCATTTTTGGATTTTGAAAAAAGGGAAGTGTAGAGAATGATGAGGGGAGTTCAAATATGTAATTTGTTTTTGATTTGGAGCTTGCATGTGGCTAGAGCAAGAGGATGAAGAGGGCTGCCAAGGAAGCTTGTGGGGAGCTTCAAAATCACCAGATGCAGAGGGGAGAAGTCGGCTGGGTGAGGAAGGAAGGAGCAGTACGTGAGAGAGAGAAATGTGAGGATGAGAGGAGAGAGGTAAATTAAGTACCTTTTTACTTTTTGCACTTTTTGCTTTTTGGCTCTTTAATTAATTAGCTAGTTACATGTATGTGTGAGGGTATTATTTGACTTATTAAAAATCGGCCCACACAGCACTATTAGCTGGAACGTTTTTCGTCTTTTACAGAAAACGCCCGTTAATTTACCTGGTTTAGCACTATTCACTAACCGGGCCCGTTTTCCGGAATTTTCTCGTTCCTTTAATTTTAATGGCTCTTATACTCCCATTAATGTTTATTTATAGTTATTTAATGAACTATAATTTTTTTACGGGTTCGTTTGACCACTTAAAATCACGTTTTCGGGTTTTCCTCGAAAGACGAGCGCTAAAGCTCTATTAGCGTTTTAATACATTATTTAGTTCCGTTTTCTTCGGGAATTGTTCCCATATATTATTTTGGTCTTATTAAGCCCTAGGAATCCACATAATACGATAACCGAGGTCTCGTACCTTCTATGGTTATTTAACGCTTTATTTTGCGTTTTCACTTTTTAAGCGTTTCTTTATTTCTTTTGGATTTTGTAACACCCCCGAATAAATATCCATAGTACAAAACCAAGCTCCTAGTCATAATACATGATAACTACGCAGCGGGTTCTCGATACCATCCGGGTGCTACAGATGCCAACCACCCACGTGGTTGACAGACCACATCACTAATACTAAGTTACGGTCTGCATGACTGGAAACAGCTCTCACCAAAACTCATATACAATATAAGATACAATTTCAAATATCGAGTGTCTACAACAAATTGCCAAATTATAAACTGAAAATTACATCTCGGGTACATTAAACATATAGCCACATCCTCAAACGTTATGCCCTGATGGACTACCCCATGGTAGCCATCCCGCCTACGCTCCGTTATCGTCCGGCATAATACCTGTAAAAATTTGGTTTGGGAAGGACTCAGCAAACTACGCTGAGTATGAACGTGTGTAGCCCGTATGTTGCCGGGCCACACGACTACTTGGTCGAATAATATTAAGTCAATTTACATGCTATAATAAAGCAGTAAAACACACCACAGTACATCATATTATCATACACACTTAAAGGTAGTAACACATTAGCAACAACAACCAAGCACCACATGCTGGCATCATAGCACATCAAACACGCATCCAAGCACAACGAGCTACTAGTATAGCAACAACAATTCATGTGTAATAAACGTGCACAGGTATGTTATACCCATGATCCTCACTATGGGATCATTCGAGCGTTGTGTGTTTTCATTTCTTTTCTCTTGTTCCCTTAAAGTGTATTTCCTTCCTATTTCCTTGCACCAGGTCTGGGGATATAGTTTAGATCCCGTGACCATCTCATGTAAGTGCTAATCCTTCCTTGTTTCTTTAAGGGTTATTTGTGAATTCTATTATCACCACGAGTTGAAGAACTTCTTCTCATAGCCAATCCTCCATTGCTGGCGTCGTGCGTCGAGGAAGCGGGGTCACTTCAATACCCTAATATGGGCTCCTTCAACTGGTATTTTACTATTCATTATCGTTATAAGTTTGACACCATAGTGGGTGTCGTTAGAAGTCCTCGATAATTTAAGAGGAGTGTTCCTTACATATAGTTCTTTGTTTGTTTACGTAATTCGTTGTGTTTCATCTTAAATTCCATAAACGCGAAGGGACTAAACTACTGTGTGCGCGCAATGATATACAACAATGATATAGGAATCATACAACATGATAAACAAGCAATCCAATTCATGCTTTGATCTTAAAGTCTTTTCACACAGAGCACACAAACACACAAGCCGTGTAAACACGGCAACATACGAACCACACATGTCCATACCTTTTTCGCTTAGTCGGGTCGTCTCACACTCGGAGTCCCGGTCGGAGCACCACGCTCGTCCTAGAGTTAATTAAAACAATGTGTCAGTTCGTTATTTATTGACACACTTTATATCTATGTACTCCTTAGGCATGTTGTTACATGCTTAGTTTATATTGTGTCCTAGAAACTCACATGCGTTCATCCTAGGCTTATCTTACCCCTAGGACACTCACAACTTGTTTTATATGTTAATTAGTCTTTTGTTCCTTAGGTAATTTAAAAGTGTTTTAAACGCTGTTATGTAACAGTTTATATAACATGTATAAACCTGTCTAATGTGTATTCCTCCTTAGATAAATAGGTGAGTAATTACTTTACCCTTGTATAATGATAATATGGGTCATAGAATATTCCTAAACCTATTTATACAGAAACCCAAGGGTTTCAAGATCTGAAACGCAAGTCCTTTGTAATGCCTTAACTAACTTCATTTTTAATGTAGTAATTGATGTACAACCTCCTCCACATGTTTCACTAACTTACTTATATTGATTAGCTATTATTTGTGTTCATTATTAAACTGAAACCCCTCTTATAATACTCTTATAATCTGGTTATACAGGAACTATAACCTCACTGAAACTGAACACAAACTGCCCATTTTTTTTCTCGGTTATTGTTGTTAGTTAGTTTAGTTTATGTTTAATTCTTTCTTGCAGTGCTTACACAACCGATCATGGGTGTTAACCTTGGTTTATACTCAAGACTAGACTCATGAAACATCCACACAGCCTCTGTAGTTGATTATCCAGAACAGATACAAGGAGGCAAAATCAGAAACCGAAACTGAAAAACCATGAAACCAGAAACCTCCTCCTTGATTCCTTCTGTTTAATCGCAATCAAGTTCCCAATGTTTTCCCCTACTTCCTTACCAGATAGTTAGATGTACTAGGCCAGTCTCCAATCTTAAGCCAGTTCAAGATATCCAAATAAAAGCCTCTGGGGTTTCCTGACCCAGAAATATGAAAACTGAACCCTGAGGTAGATTCAAAGCTGATGAAACTGGGATTTGATTCGGATCTGTTCTGTCTTTCTGTTTAATCCCCTATCTTGGTTTCTTTACCCTCAGTTATTTAGCCCTTTACTTAGGTTTTTAGGTGTGGCTTTAGATTCCTAGACAGAACCAAGGCTATAAGGCTACATTTCTGGAGAAAAACTGTTACACAGAACTAAGAGGAAAGAAACTGAAACTGGTAAGTCTTCTTATACCTTCTGTTGATTATTAATTTGTCTTCTAATCTCTCCCAACACTTACTCATTTAGTTAAGTGTTCAAGCAACATTTTAAACCCGAAAACAATCCTAGACAACCCTGTCAATGTTGCTGAATTATCATCATGCAGAAGCTAGACAACCGGAAAACTGCAAAACAAGGAAACTTATACACTGAGCAATTGATAAACTTCAGAACTGATGCATGTCTCTTTTCTGTTATTTTCTTTCTACTTAGACATGACTTCCAACTTCATTTACCTCTGTAATGATGTTTCTAGTTCATACCTAAGACACCCCACACTCCTAATGCCTCAGGAAAGATCTGTTACACAGAAAGAAGACTCTTTACAATTCTGAAACCGATAATCCACTGCACTTACTCACATAGATTACTTTCTGTTCTTTAGTCAAATTTTAACTTGTTTTCTGTTGCCTCAACTTGCCCACTCATTTAATCCAGTATTTCAATTAAGCTCCTAAACCTAAAACTAACCCAAGGAGCAAGGGTACACCAACGTACATAAATCTGAAAAACTGAAACTAGAATTTAGAAAATCAGCAACTGGTGGTTTTATTCTATGTTACTATGAATCTGGCTAACATTTTAACTGTGAGCAATTTCTTACTTAGTCTAGGGTTTACTTCTTATTTTAACCCTCAAACTCCATCTGTAACAGAAACCCAATGAAATTCCAGAACTAGAATCTGAAGTTATAGACTGGTATTTAATTTTTCTGCTTTTGTTTTCCTTTGTCATCTAAGCATTCCTTAGCCTTGATTTCTATTTCCCCAACCTGTTCAGCCCTTTAGTTAAGAGTCTTAATATAGATTCAAATATCTAAACAGACTCAAGACCAGGAGGTTGCGTTTCTGAAAAAAAAAAGAAAACCTGTTACACAGAAACTAACACTGAACTGATGTATTTTCTTCTTATTGTTTTCTTCCTGTTCTTAAATCCATCCTGGCTTCTAATTCTTTTCACGATTTGCCTATTCAGTAGTCAAGGGTTTAATCAACGTTTAGCTTTAAAACAGACCCGAACAGCATTTGCTAATGTCATACAACTTCACAGCAGCTGAACTTTACCAGAATCGACATATAAACTGTTGCATCAGTTTCTTGTTTCCTTTTCTTGTGATATCAGTTTCTGCTATCCCGTTTAACTTGATCTCTAGCTCCCCAGTTTGTTTAGCCATTTAGTTGGGTATCTTTAGTACTTCCTTAACATACAAAACAGACCCAAACAGTGGGGAACATGCCACTGTAAAAATTCATACAGAACTAATATGTTGCAGAACTGGGGTATAATTGATGTCTAGTTTCTCTGTTGTTATTTTATTCTGTTTCTTTTAGTTTGATTCCTGGTTTTGCTCAACTAGTTTCAGGTTCTCTTAACACTTTAAACCTAGCCATAGCAGTCACACCCCTGAGAAACTCATATACAGAAAAACACATATTTCTTTTAGAAACTGAAGTTGATGTGTTCTTCTGTTATTTAATCGAAAAGTTTGTTTTTGTTTTCTTTCCTTATCTGTTTTCATTTCCTTCTTTCACACTCTCATTGTTAGTTCACGTAGTATAGGGTGTAACAGATTTTAAGTTTCACCAGACCCAGGATAGACTAGCTAATACTTCTGAACAGAATTTATAGACACAGAATCTGAATTCCTAAAGCACTAAAACCTGATATTCTTTCCCCTACTGTTTTCCTTTCTGTCTTACTCTCGAATTTGCTCTACAGTCTTCTCTCATTATCCACACAAGTAGTCTAGGACGTGATAGTAACGCACTAGTTGTATTAGGTTCACAACTGAGTCCATGCAGAAAGAAAGCTATACAGAATCCAAACTACTCAGTAACTGAACTCACAGTTTTGGTTTTTTTTTTTTGCTTTCTGATTTAGATATCAGGTTAGAGTTAACTCACCAGTTGAGTGTCTTGGCAGTTTCTCTTGGACTGATCCTTTGTTGCCCACAGGACTTCAACTCCCTAGGTCACTCGACACAGCTGGGAGAGTTGTTCTCAAACAGTCAGGTCGATTCAAGGCAGGTAGACAGATCATAGGACTGGTGAGAGGTTTACCTGGTTTTGTGGTGTGTTTAGCAACAGAAATGGGATTTTACCCCTGGAGAGCCCTGGGCCCTATCCTTGAGTGGTTCACCAGCATTGTCACGCAAATAATGAGGAGGGAAAAGGTTAGGCAGAAGGAAAACTCAGACACAGAGAAGAAGAGAATAACAGAACAGGAAATCCCACGGTATTTACTTTTCTTTCTTTCTGAATCCATAGCCTCACCTTGGCAGCTCCTCACGAAGAATTTGCTTATAGATGTTTCCCCAGGCTCCAGCTGTGATGGCTTGCAGAAACTTGCGTGAGACAGTAAGGAATCAGGGAGGTCTCATGTTGGTATTATCGGGTAAGGAAAACCCAATCAAAGAAAGATGAATAGAGTCCAGCAGTTGCTTACCTTGAGTGTTAGAATCAGAGAGGATGAGGGAACTTCCTGCCCATGCAGAAACGTTGCACAGCAGGCGAGAGAAGGATAGTCTAGGGGTTATATGGAAATAGATAGCACATGGCATGAGGGACAGTGTGCAGGGGTTGTGAGAGTTTGAAACACACAGTCTAAGCGTGGGAGTCTGTAAAAAAAACGTGGATTCTGGTGTATAGTTTTTTTGAAACTAAACAGAGCTGTCTGCTTGTCTGTTGACTGAATCGTGATGCCGCTGGGAATTGGGAGTAGGGAATGAGAACAACTAGATAATGAAAGGGTAGTAGCAGACGGTCAGGTACAACAGGGACGTGCGAGAGGTCTGAGGCATTTGACTTCTTGGTTCCCGAGGATGCAGGGAATCGATTGGGGAAATGGGAGTGTGCCAGTTACAAGAGGGTATGGGCTCATGAGAGGAAAGGAAATCCTGTCGCATTAGTGGAGATAAGCAAGTGACGGGTGGAAGTCTGTTTGCTCGATCTTGCTGTAATGGAGAAGGAAGAACCGGTGCAGTTACAGAGATGCGGGTGATTCACTTAGTCTCTCATTACTTTAGTCGATTGGGTACTAATTTTTATTGTGTGGTTAGTAGCTGAATACGAGCACAGCTCACCCGGTTACAACGTTTATAAGATATACGAGAGGTCTGGGTTCAAACCTTAGCGGGAGCGTCCTTGCCTCTTTTTCTGTTTTTTTTGTAACTATATACATACTTATTTATATATGTAAGACTATATACTATATCGTTTATATTTATTTGCTTATTGTTACAAGGTTATGCGACGTTATCATTTTATTACAACGTTACGATATGTAACGTTACATATTGTAGTTTCTTCGTACATACACATGTATATACATATACTAGATTTAATTATTCGTACGTTATTTTATGTCCGTATTATAAAACGTGTTATGATTTAATACGTTTAATATTTAGGGGTGTTTCAGATTTATTTCCTTTCCAAAATTACTTAGGCACTATTAGGCCCTTAAATACCATATTAAAATAATTTAATCACCATATTTAAGTTCGGGGTATTTCAGAGGGGATCACTACTTTGATGAGAAGCTGAAAGAGTTTCTCAAAGCGGCAGTGCAACACAAGGACAGAACAAAGGCGGACAATATTTCATGTCCTTGTGTTGACTGTGGGGTCGTAAGGAAATATGAAGACATTGAGGAAATTAGATTTCATCTTAAGTCCCGTGGATTCATGCCACATTAAAAGATGGAATTTTCATGGAGAAACTGTTACAGCTAGTGCTTCAACATCATCAAGTGCTCATGATCCACGTTACGCAAGTACCGCCCACACCTTCAATACCATCAATGAGTCGGTACCGTTAAGTGATTCAGGATTCGATGACAGTGAGACCATTCACCATGATGAGCAAATGGATGAAATGTTAGAAAATGTTGCGATACTTTTGTCGATAAGCCGGAAGAGTATCAAAGATTGTTGGACGCATCAAAGACACCTTTGTACCCTTCGTGCGTTAAATACACAAAATTGACTTGTACTTAATTTGTTCAACTTAAAGGGGAAATATGGAGTTGGTGACAAGTGTTTCACGTCATTTCTAGAGCTGATACATGATATGCTTCCTGATGAGAATGGTCTTCCTACATCCACCTACGAGGCAAAGAAATGGATGTGTCCAATGGGAGTTGAATATAAAAAGATTCATGCTTGCCCAAATAACTGTGTGCTTTATAGGGGTGAATACGAACATCTAGACAAGTGTCCTAAATGTTTGTTGTCCCGGTACAAGGACAAGGATGAGGATTCCTCCTTTCAGAAAAAAAATCGTCCAGTGAAATTATTGTGGTACTTGCCGATAATTCCTAGATTCAAACGGTTGTTTGCCAACCCGAAAGATGCGAAGAACTTACGATGGCACGCGGATGGTAGAAAAATTGATGAAAAATTAAGACATCCTGCAGACGGACCTCAGTGGAGAAATATCAACAGAAAATTCAAACATCATTTTGGGGATGAGGATAGGAATCTGAGACTTGGATTGTGTACCGATGGGATGAACCCGTATGGCACGTTGAGCAGTCAGCACAGCACTTGGCCGGTGCTACTAGTGATCTACAATTTACCGTCATGGTTGTGCATGAAACGAAAATACATTATGTTATCACTCCTAATTTCTGGTCCAAAGCAACCTGGTCATAACATTGACGTATATCTTGCACCACTGATCGACGATCTGAACTTGTTGTGGAATGAAGGGACAGTGGTATATGATGCTCATGCGAAAGAAAATTTCACACTGAAGGCGATGTTGTTCTGTACTGTTAACGACTTTCCTGCCTATGGGAACTTGTCAGGATACTCGGTGAAAGGATTCAAAGCGTGTCCGGTATGTGAGGATGACACATGTTCAGATCGTCTGAAGCACTGCGGCAAAAATGTTTATATGTGTCATCGACGGTTTCTTCCAGTAGACCATCCTTACCGTTCGAGAAAGCGAAAGCTGTTCAACAATGAGCCCGAGACTCGTGTGGCTCGTCTGCCTTTGAATTCAGAGGAAGTGTATGCAAAGGTAAAAGACATTGAAAATGTCTTTGGAAACACATCCAAGCCGCCGAAGAACATTTGGAAAAAACGTTCCATTTTTTGGGATCTACCGTATTGGCGGCATCTGCCTGTTCGACATTGTTTGGATATCATGCACATTGTGAAGAACGTCGGTGAGGCAGTGTGTGGTACTTTGCTCAACATACCCGGCAAGACGAAAGACGGATTGAAGGTGAGGAGAGATATGCAAGAGTTGCGCATACGGAAAGAACTACACCCAATAGAGGATGAGAAGCGAACATATCTACCTCCTGCGTGTTATACCCTCTCTAAGAGTGAAAAATTAAGTTTTTGCAAGTGTTTGCACACATTGAAGGTACCATCTGGGTACTCTTCAAACTGGAAGAACCTAGTTTCTATGAAGGATTTGAAACTGTTAGGCATGAAATCTCATGATTATCATGTGTTAATGTTGCATCTTCTTCCAGTTGCAATACGAGGGATATTACCAGAAAATGTCAGAAATGCTCTAACTCGATTATGTTTCTTCTTCAACGCTGTCTGCTGCAAGGCAATTGACTCAGACACCCTCGATGATCTGCAACATGAAATTGTTGTGACAATATGCCAGCTTGAGATTTATTTCCCACCATCTTTCTTCGACATAATGGTGCATTTAGTAGTGCATATTGTCCGAGAGATCAAATATTGTGGTCCGGTTACTTACGTTACATGTATCCTTTCGAACGATATATGGGGATTCTGAAGGGTAGAATGAAAAACAGATATAGACCGGAAGGCAGTATCATCGAAGCAACAGTGACTGAGGAAGTCACAGAATTCGTAACAAGTTATTTGAACGATGCAGAGTCAATTGGTATTCCCAAACCACGTCACCATGGTAGATTTAAGGGTAAAGGAGTTATTGGCAAAAAGGTTGTTCGTATCTCTCGTGATCTTATTAATCAGGCACATTTGTTTGTACTACAACACCTTGAGGTTGTTGAACCCTACTTCGATATTCACATTGCTGAGTTGAGTCGACAAAACCCTACCAAAAACCGTATCTGGCTTAAAAAAGAACAAAATCGAGTATTCGTCCAATGGTTTAAGGAATATGTGTTTGAGCAAGCTTCATTGAACCCCGAAGATGTCAGTGAAGAAATCAGATGTCTAGCTGTTGGTTCTGGAACAGATGTTGTATCGTTTGAAGGGTATGACATTAATGGATGCACATACTACACTGCACGCCAAGATGCTAAATCAATACATCAGAACAGTGGGGTAAAAATTGAAGCATCGGTGACTGAATATGGTCTAGGTAACCAGGTTCAACCAATGAGCAGTAGTAGTTGGTATTATGGTGTGATAGAGGACATATGGGAACTAAACTATCACATTGATTCGTTTCTATTGTTCCGCTGCAATTGGGTGGACAACCGACATGGACTCCAAAATGATAAAGGACTTATTTTGGTTGATCTTTCACGTGTTACAACTAATAAGGAAGATCAGTTTGTGTTGGGTAAAGACTGTGACCAGGTGTTTTATGTTGAAGACCCAAAAGCTAGTAGATGGCATGTTGTTCTTCCAGGGAGAAGACCGGTTTTGTTTGAGGATGAAAACAACGACGATGATGATAATGAGATGATAGATGAAACTGTATCGTTGCATACAGGGTTGCATGATTCAACTGATGATTTACAAAATGATGATGTTCAGACCATCTACGCTCGATCAGACCATAATGAGGGGGTTTGGGTAGAAAACAGATCATGATATATGTTACTATGTCTAGGTAACACCATTGGTTGAAATTACATTATATAATTCGTATTATTGTTGTTACAATGTTATCAGAATTAATTATTTATGTTTATTTTTGCAATTATACATCGTTCCATGAATATTGATCTAATGTGTGTGTTTTTTCCTCAGTGGATGATGATCCTATTGATGATCCTATAGGACAGCTGCTCCTGACTGGGGATAGTAGACCGGCAAAACGCACCACACGAGGTGGTAAAAAGAAATCAAAGAAAGCAGACGTAGAGACCACCCCACAGAGAGACAGCAGGGCCTTCACAGGAAGGACAAGAGATACAAGTTGCTCCTCCGCCTCTCAAGAAACCCAAAAAACGAGGGGCAACCCGTGGGCTGAAAGCAAATAGAGGCCCCCCGACAAAGCCTTTGGAGTTCAATGATTTAATCAGCCCACGGGTACTGGAAAAATGATTTCACTGCTCTAGCCAGGCATTTGGTGAGTACATATTTCAATATAAACCACAATTGGAAGCAAGTGCCTCAGGCGTTGAAGGAGCAGATATTTGAACGTCTCAAGGTATTTGTTAC
Organism: Limonium bicolor; assembly: GCA_023374045.1. Lineage (NCBI taxonomy): Eukaryota > Viridiplantae > Streptophyta > Magnoliopsida > Caryophyllales > Plumbaginaceae > Limonium > Limonium bicolor. The sequence continues at coordinate 411,357,783 of CM041776.1, read as the reverse complement.
ACTTAATAGTTTGTTTTAAGATTTATATAGTTACTTTTTACACTAATCCATTTTTTTTGTGCATATAGGACCGATTCTGTATAGATCCTTCTCTGAAGGATGATGTGATGAAGGGGATTGCCACACATTCAAAGACTTCAGATCTCTGCTCACGAGGCAGTACATTTACTGTGAGGAGCCCGCAGAGATAGAGGAGGCAGAAGGTGAAGATGTGGATGATCGGAGACCACCGTGGCAAAAATATGATGGTATTACTGAAGAGCAGTGGAATGAGTTTGTTGCGAAGCGTTTGACCCCTGAGTTCAAGGTGAGTTTCACACTAGTAGTTGTTCTTTTGTATGATAAATGTTTAAAGTGTCCTTAGAGTTCATTTGGTTAATTCGTCTTTTTCATATATTATTTGCATAATTTGTCTTTTCATACATATATGTAGGCTATACGTGAGAAACAACAACAAAATGCAAAAAAAAATCGTTACCCCCATCACATGGGGAGTACAAGTATTGCTCAGCGTGTGCCGCAGTGGGAGAAAGAGGGGTTGCTGCCAGCTGGCTCGAATGTCAGCGAACGAAGGATGAAGGTTTGGGACTTAAGTCGACGGAAGAAACCTTCAAATCCGGCGGCACCTGCTGAGTATGATGACGCCACGAGAGAGGTCATCAACCAAATGGTAAGTGATTTTTAGTTTAAAAAATGTTTATTATATTTATAGAGTAACAATAGCAGTTAAATAAACCGAAGTATCCTTATTGACTTATTAAACTCCATAACAGGAAGAGTTAAGCTCCCAGATCACCCAGGGCACTTGGCAGCCCGTTAGGCAGGATGATCCACTTTCCCGCGCTCTCGGGAAGAAGGAACATCCGGGTCGTGCAGTAGGCTTTGGTGGTCATGTCGGTATACGCCAAGCCTTCGGTAATCCTGGGTCAGACAGTGCAGGAGGGAGCATTACATATGAGGAGCACTTACGCCAGAATGCGGAGCTCGAGCAGCGACTACGAAATGAATTTCAGCAGTCAATCGCTCAAGCTATGGAGATGATGATCTGAGAGGATGAGTCAGGAGGTTTCTAGACCGCCAGATCAGCAAGCACAAGCAGAGGCAGCAGTGCCTCCCAGTAGTGTTCACTCCGTCAACCCATTTCCATATTCATCTCTCAAGGTTAGAACAACATGTTAACTACAAATACAAAAAAAAAACAAATTATACACTTGTTTATGTGCATCTAAAATCTTTAATTTTGAAAATTTAGCAAATTGACTGCACATTGTTCCAAGTGATTGGCGTTGACGAAGTCGAAGTAGGGTGGGGAAAACTTTTCAAGTCTTGTGCTGGAGACACCGTGAGGAATGCAGCGCTCCGAGAGTACCATGCCGGGTGCTTGTTGAAGGTTACGCGCCTGCTTACGCGGATTGTCAGATACCGGTGCCCAGTGCAGACATATCCACCCTTCGTCAAGCTGAATCCAATGACAGTACAGTGGCCCTGTAGATTGATTAGCTTGGGGAGCAGCAGGTAACCCCATGAAAAAACTTATTCTTTAACATATCCTAGAGTAGAAACATATACTTATTAAATTAATATATTAGGAACACATTCAATCAAATTCTGATAAGGCAAAAGGAAAGAGAGTTGTTGTTGCACCAGCTAATCCTTCGATGGCATCCGCGACTAGAGTTGTGATGAGATCGAATTTGCTACAACCGGCGGTTCTGAATGCCTTACCCCCCAGCTGAAACTGTTGCACTCCACACTTGATGACGCCGCCAGGAAGAGATTCGGTTACAATGGAACCAAGACCGGATCTTTTTCACTATGCAGGCGCTCAGAGTTTTGAAATCTATCTTACTGATTTTGTGGAGTTGTTCACGAAGGATTGGTTGAGTGCGTCGATTCTCAAATCGGCTTGCATGTGAGTAATTAGCATACCTTGTACACATTTTACTCTGTATATTTGAAAATTAAATTCATAATATTGGTTTCTTTATATTGTGCAGGTTTATTGATGACAAGGCGGTCCAAGTACATGAGAATAGTAGTTTCGGGTTCTATGCCCTGACTACTGTTCGAAGCTAATATGGGATCTGACCCCCAAGCTTTGGTCCAGTACTTGTCGAATGTGATACATGCGTGTGCAGTTGCTGATAAATCTTACATAATGCTGCCTCTTCATCAAGGGTAAGAATTTTATCTAATGTTAAGTTAGTTTAAAAATTATGATATTTGTATTATGTAATTGATTGAATTAAGTTCTGCCTGTATTGTAATCTATGAACAGCCGACACTGGTCTTTGCTCGTTCTATGTATAAAAAGCCCAAGAGTCCTGCAGCTTGACTCAGCATCTCTGCGTCCCAAGAGGCCACTTATATATAACATGTTGATGAGGTGATGAATTTACTTAACTTGATTAATTATCAATTTTTAGTTATTTCTTAATCATCCGGTTGATAACTTTTACTTTATCTGTGCGTATGAATTCTAGTGCCTTTGTATCTGTATGACGCAAGTCCGAGGAGAGAGATTTAAGAAGATTCCGTGGAATGTAGTCAAGGTATTTTTGTAGTCCTTATTCAAATTTTGTAATATGTTCATTAGTTTTAAAATAGGAACAGTATTATAATTTATGTGTTAAATCGATTTTGAATATGTACGTATATACATGTGCAGTGTCCACAGCCGGGAGGTTCGGAATGTGGCTACTATGTCATTCGGTTTATGAGTGACTTGATAGCGGGACCGAGACTCTTGCCAGAGAAGTCTCTAGACTGGTAAGTAGCATTCTCGAAATATTTTGGTTTTGTAGATAATTTTTAACATTGATTCTTAAACTCAAAGTATTATTAGCAACTAATCATATTTCTTTTTGTGTTAATTCCAAGGCTTTTGAAGAGTTGGTAGACGGTTACGAAGGACATATAACCGAGGTGCTCGAAGAATGGGCAGAATTCATGAGCGTTAATGTAGGTTGCTTTAGGGTTTGGTAGGATTGAGTAGGATGATTTTGAAATTCTCATGAAACAATTGTCGTTTCTGTAAAGATTTTGTTGATGTTGATTAATTTGCTCAAATTTGTAAATGTAAGTGGATTATTGCCCGTAGATAGGTTTGGTGGCTATTTAAATGGTGAAATGGTTGATCTAATGCCCCACTGTGGTGGCATTGTTAATTGCTATATCTTAACAGGTTTGATTGATTTTGGGTGTGTGTGGTAGAATTGTAGGGTGGAATGAAAAAAAAAAAAAACCTATTGCAGCGGTTCTTAGTAACAACCGCTGCGATAGGTTTTTTTTTTTTGAAAAAAGATCTAACACAGCGGTTCTTTTCAGAAAGAACCGCTGCGTTAGAGTACCTACCGCAGCGGTTCTACAACCGCTGCCATAGGTACCAAACAACCGCTGCGGTAGGGTATTTTCTACTAGTGAACACCTTCAATATATGAATAGTTAATACAAGAATGATACGAATCACTGAAGAATTGGAGTCTAAATATAAAAATATTTTTTGTTCTTATGAATCTATCATTTATGAATAACACATTATCATCAATCAACATTAGTTGTGCGATTAATGAAGATGCATGATAATTAATTACTTTAAAAATTTATAATGCAATATTTGTGGTATATTTAAAATAATTGTCTTGTATATAAGTTTTTTAATACTTTTTTATACGTATGTCACTTATTAAGTAATGATAAACTGTTTTATTTTCATTGTCTCCTATAATTAATGCAATATATTCTTTTGGGTCACAATGGATATATTTATTCGGGTCACATTGGATTTGGTTCGGGTTCGGTTGGTTTTTGGTTGGTTTCGGTTCAGGTCACTTCGGATTTTGGGTCACTTCGGATTTTGGGTCATCGTCGGGTTATGGGTGACTTTGGTTCGGTTGATTTTGGTTCGGATGACTTCGGTTCGGATGGTTATGGATTGTGGTTTGTTCTCGGTTTTACAATAATACGGTTTGGTTTGGTCCGGGTCGGTTTATTTCGGATTTCGGGTCATTTTTCAAGTTATAGTTTTCGGTTGAGATTCGGATTCGGGTCGGATTAGTTCGATTCAGTTTTTCGGGTTCGGGTTACTTTTGCCAGGTCTATATTTTTTTTTCGTCTGACTGATTAAAAAAGAGATGTCATGAAGAGATGATTACCTTTACTTTTCTTGTAAATCTGGCCGAAAAAGACTGCAATGGATGAAAAATATGGAAGTTTTCTTTTTGTACGGTTGAGAGAAGAGAGAGGTGAACAAGAGGGCAGTTTTTTTTTTCTGTCTAGCTCTGAGAGTCTCGAATACACAAAGGGGTAGAAGATAGGCAGATTTAAAGGGACTCCAAGCTACGAAATAAAAGAAAGTTAGAGGGAAAGTAAAGAGAGGGAGAGTACTAACCAATTAATCAGTAAAGAGTATTAAATTGTTTAGTTAAATTGGAGAAAACTAAGAGTTAGTAAATATGAGAAGTTAAAATTAATTCATTAAGTAAGGTTGAGATATACCAAAGGATAAAAGTGATTTATTAATTAAAGTGGAAATATGAATATTTAAAACTAGTTCAAGAATAGAATCAGGATAACTCAAAGGATAAACTAATTGATCAAAAATAACTTATCTAACATAGTAAAATTATAGTGGTATTTAAGTCGTAATTAACATTTTTATTACGATTCAGTTTTTTTTAATAGATAAATGTACCAAACTAACCAGATAAATACGATGATCATTACTACTACATTAAAAATCATAATCGACTAATTCTTTAAAACACGTTATTTATTAAAATGTATCATCTTTATTAAATACTATATAATATACTTGTAGTAATATAACGTACTTATAAACTATATAATATGCTTGTTATCTATATAATTTATCTGTAATATTTATAATATTTTTATTCTAAACTTTAGACGTATTTCAAATTGCAAGAGGGAGAAGGGAGGAGGAAAAGAAGTTGCGAGAATGAAATGATGCAGATATGTGACAGTGAGTTATTGCCCAGGGCAAATGAGAGTTCCCAACACGGAAAAAAACTCAAACATCGCATATGCGTAGAGCTGATCATAATGTGTCCGGCCCGGCAGCCTGGCCCGAATCGGCCAGTAAAAAAGCTCGATCGGCCCGAGCCCGATTGGGCTTCCGGGCGGGCTTGGACATAAAATCAGGCCCGAATTAAAAACCGGGCCGGGCCGCGGCACATTTTTGAGCCCGCGGACAAGTCCGGCCCGACCCGATTTTATATTATTTATTATTTTTTTAAAAATATAAATATATACATATTTAATTTTTATATATATATACTAAAATATATATAATAATTAATCTATAAAAATATATATATATATATTAAATTTTGTTTTCATTAAATTTAATTTTTTTGCAAATTTATATAAAAAAATTAAAAAACCGGGCCGGGCAACGGCAAGCCTGGAAAAAACCGGGCCTAGCCCGGCCCGGCCCGAACATATAAAAAACCGGGCTTGGTTTTCTTAAATAGGCCCGACGGGCCTAAAATTTTCCTCTGGCCCGGCCCGAACCCGGCCCGCCCGCCCGAATGATCACCTCTACATCACTACAAGAAAAACAGTAATTAGTGTCCGAATTTAGCGTCCGATCACTTGGCGGACGCTAATTTTCGATTAGTGTCCGAATTTAGCGTCCGACAAGTGGTCGGACGCTATATTGTGTCTAAATTTACACCGGACACTGTTGTAGACGCAAATTAGCGTCTGAATTTAGCGGATGCTATTTTTCTATTAGCGTCTAAAATTATCTCGGATGCTAGTTGGACGCCATTCAGCATCCGCTCTTATCCGACGCTACTAACTCCTTCGGACGCTAGTTTACATACATGAAAAATAAAATCATTTTAACCTTTGTATCAGGACCATACTTATTCAAACTTTTCTAGCTAATTAATTATCCTCTCTTTCGAACCCGTCCCCGTGCTCCTCAGCGACTAGCAAACCCTAGAAATCGGAGTTTCCTGAAACCGAATTATCCTCTCTTACGAAACCCACCACACTACACCACACCACACCACACCACCAGTCTGTGTCTGTTCATTCATTCTTCATCCTTTACAATAAACTCCTCATCCGACTAATCATCTCTTTCGCAAGGGAAATATTATGCATCAACTAGCCAATTGAATATTCCTCACCCGCAGAGAACCTTTCTTAATTTCTCCCGTTTCGTGACGTATCGTATTCCGTGTATCTTCCCATCGTATCGTATTGTCGATACAAAATCCACATCAGAGTAAAAGAAACAAGGCTATTATGAGTTACTACAATCAACAACAACCTCCCGTCGGAGTTCCTCCTCCACAAGGTTTCTTTCTTTAATTCCCCTTTCTCTTTAACAGATCTAGTCAAGCGACATGTTACTTAGTTGATCGGTACTGAAACACTTTCTGATCCGAGCAAAGAATTGATGATCATTTCCACTTTTAAAATTCTCTTAATTTAATGGATTGTATACATAATAGTTTCCTTTAATAGTTTTCCGTGATCGTTGGTGTGCAATTGTAGTTGTTAATTTAATATTTTGTCCCAGCTCTCCGGTTCATCGTATATCTACAATCATCATTAAGGAAGTTGTCTGACTCTGTAGGAGAGTGGAAGTTCAGAATATTCTTTGTATATGATTAACGTGAATACCAGGAATCATTTGCTTCACTTTATTGTGAGAGTTGAGTTTCTAAGTGACTGTAGTCAAATGGAGTTGTGTTGCACTTGTTTTTTGCTGTAACGAAACGACTATCATTTATCTGAGTCTTTAAACTGGTGGGTCATGCGTGTTTGGTTTGGTAAGGATGTAGATGATGTGTCCTGCTACATTCAGTTATTTACTTGTAAAATATCATTGATCTGCTAACTGTTGAAAGTGAAGCAAGGAAGACTAAAAATAGAAGGAATTTAGCAGACAAAACTAATGAAATTAAGGTATATAGATATAAAGTGAGTACCTTTGAACCGCAAGAAGTTGAGCCATGCTGATGTTCACGAGGGTTAAGAGAGTTGAGCATTTACGTAGTTTAAATGGCCTGTTCTTTTTCTCAGTTTGATGTCGTGTGCCTCTATGTAGTTTATAATTTCCTTTCTGTTCAGAAAATATTTAAATGTATTTTGCTCTCTTAAATTTACAGGCAGAAGAAGTAAGATATGATAGATCTCTACTACCAAAGCTGATCACGACACTAGAGGTATTCCAGTCAGTTCCTCTGCTTCTGCAAAAATAATACTACTAGTAAATGTTTCTCCTTCTTGTTATCTTGTTTGGCTCTTTTCGCCACATACTGTTTGGAAGCTTCAGTGGCCTTGGAAATTTTCTCTTTATCAAGTGTATTAGATTATTATTTTGGGATTTGCATTGTCTCTATTTTCTATGTTTTCATAATGAGCATTCCTCCACTAAATTATTAATCAAGATGAACACAAGCATGGCCAAACAGAACATATATACAGCTCAAATATCACCAACGAAGAAGAAACAAGGCTGAATATAAAACACTACTATATCCATGGGGCTAATGTGACAATTTGTTGAAAGTCCTTGACTTCACTTACATATCTAGGTGCTAATGCATATTTTCTCTAGCAGCCAGTAGGAAATTCTTCCTGGAGTGCAATATTTTAATTTGGATGTATATATCGCTTTTGCTTCCTGTCTGAGGAATCCTGCAATCAAGGTACTAGAAAATATTGAATCTTCTCCTCTGCGATGACTTTCTTGATGAAAACTGTAGTTTGTTTCCATTTTCTCAAAAAACAGACCCTATAAGTGTATGACGTGCTTGTTTTTTCTCTGTTTTTTCTAGCATCTCATTAATCTTTTGCATTGATAACCTTCTACCTCCTCCATCTGAATTCCGTCTGGCTGGACCTGTTATACTCTCGGACTTCCTTCACATCATATATTCTGATCCTACACCTTGCTGTTTATCTCCTCCTCCATCATCTTCTGATCTTCTTCGGAAGCGATTATGATTTGTTGACTCACTTAGAGCTCTAGGCCTTTTTACTGCTTGGACAAGCTCATTTACTGAACTAGTAGCTACATCTTTCTGACCAGCTGCAAAAAGTTTGTCTCACAGTATGTACTAGTAATCATAATAATCTCTCTAGATCACTATCCTTATTAAGGTCGTTTGATAAAGACCTTTTAAATGAGTAAGTGTTAAGTCATTTTCATGTCTATTGTGGTTAGATATTGTCCCTTTTTATATAAATCTATATATGTCCAGATTTTATAAATATTAATATACTAATA
>CM041776.1:411322757-411349011 GCA_023374045.1 Limonium bicolor | reverse complement strand
CCCATTTTTACTTGTGACACTCAACTTCCTGCAGAAGAAGATCCCCCTCTTCTAACACATAGCCTTACATCTTCATCGACACCCAGCTCAGATGTTTCTCCTTCATCAACCCCAATCTCTCCAGTATCTCCTTCCTTGGTGGTTGCCCCTTCACTTTGTCTTCCAGCGTGACTTGCCTTTACCCCTATGTCCCCGTTGTCCCCCGAAGCATCTATTCACCCTCTTGTGCAAGACATTGATGGTATGCCTATCACTAACTGTCAGTGCCTCTGCTCCTGCCGTAATTGCTTCTCTCTCATCCTCTCCTTAATGGATGGTGGAATGGATCACTTAGCTAACTTCACTCAACTTACTTAAGTCTCTTTCTAGATTGCGGACACATCCATAATCAGGCTGGTAAGTCCTCTAGCGCCTTCGCCTATGTCGGGTAGTCATGCCCCTTCTTGTTCATTTTAACCATTTTTCTTCCAAACCTTCATCTTTTGAATTCCTTCTTTTTTGGATTTGTAAAAATGGTTTATCTCTTAGTCTGGATGCTTAAGATGTTATAACTGGTGACTTCTTTGTGATTATGAGGAAGATGATATGGCATTTGAAATAAAATATTGAAGCAGTTCTTTTGTAGGAAATGTATAGGGGACATCAAACAGAACTCTGAGTGCGAGTTACGGTTCTAACTAAATTCAGTGGTGCACGAGAGTCATTGTAGAATAATAACACGCAAACCTCTGTAGGTAAATAAAGAAGTCCGAAATCCTTAGTGAGCTATCTCAACTTGATCAATATACGTACTTAATGTTTTCGTACTTACAAGAGTTAGCTAGTTAGCTAGAAAACATTTACTTACTTTAGGATTAGACAAGTCCAGTTAGTAGTACACGTGTCTCACGTTTATAGTTATTCTAAATGTTGCTTCTTCCAACCGATATACTTGCTCTAATAGAATCCTTTTTAATCTCTTTACAGATCTCGTGTGTGCAAGATAGCCTTGTTCGGCTGCTGTTTTGAACGGAAATGTTGTTGTTTAGTCATACAACAGAACACAACACAGTGAGACTTAAGAATACAGCAAAAACGTGACTGCCGACGAGAGCAAACGGACATACCCATAACACATTGTACAACTGTTAGTAATCTTCACTATTGGGGCCCACCTGCCCACCTACAAGGAAAAATTGGTGGCAGAATTTTTCTTGATCGGTGCCTACCTTTGACATAAGTGTACGCAGCAGCAAAAGAAGAAAATGAAGGCAGCACATTCACACAAGGAAAACATGCCACTCAACCCATTTCACTGCCTATAAATAGCACAAGTAACAAAGCCATTTTGTGCATCGGATGAAAACTTAAGCATCTCATTTATATGAGCAATCCAGTAGTAGAAAAATAGTGAGCTGCTGAGGGTAATCTGCACTAAGTGCAAAGAGAGAAAATAGAGAAGAAAAATTGTGAGATATTTTTCTAGTTCCTATTATCTCAATATTTCCACATTATTTGTGAGAGAGAGCCTTCGGTAGTAATCCGAAGAAGGTTATTGTAAGCCCAACATTATAGTGGAAGTTTGGATCAGTGTTTTTCGATCCCGAGGCTTTTTATCCTTCACATTGGAGGGGTTTTCCTCGTTAAAATATTGTGTGTCATCTCCATCGATTTTTCGGGTCTCTTTTGTTTATCTTTTTTGTCTCCATCTCGCACCGTATGTTTCCTAACAACAACTAAACAGGAGCTACAGATTGAAAGTTGCCATCAATCATAGTAACAAAGTTGATCTAACATCAAGTATTCTACATATCTAGTGAGCTAACAAAGTTGATCACACATTTAGAAGAAGAAACATATTTTAAATCAGTAAAATGTGGCGCCAATTTACTACAAGTCAATTACACGATCAGTATTCTACATATCTAGTGAGCTAACAAAGTTACACGATCCGAATTTACTACAAGTCAATTACTTGTTCGCTTGGAAGGGAGGTCTCATCCCTGTAGTGGTGCCATTTCTTATATCTTTGAACTCCACGGAGGAGAGGTCGAAGCCTAGGCGCAGATTTGCATTCTGAGCAGCAGCAGCCTCCAAGTTCCACCACACATTCTGAGCAGCCTCTGCAACCCCAAGATCAAGATTGATATCTTATTTACACAATCAAGAGTTCATTAACACAAACATATTCTAATATTTCACTAGAGAATCAGATTTGCTTGCACTCACAGGAAAAGCAGGTTGCAGTCAATATTAGCACAATTGCGATGCCGCAATAGGTCAACTTGTGAGCCGCACAGATAACATCTTGCAAATTGCAGTTTACTACTGTTATTAATACTACTAGCTATGTCAGAATCAGAGCCAGAAGAATTCAATGTACTGGGCGGCAAGGATAAGCGGGAGTCAAAGACAAACAAGTTGCCAGTCCACCCTACGGTACCTTCCTCCTTTAGGTAATGAGAAATGCCACCTTCTAACGTGTATAAGCGCTTGAACCCCCTTTGCCTGTTGTGGTAAATGGGAATAGGAATGAAAAACAACCCAATCCAATACACATTAAGGCAAGCAAGAACATGCAGATAGGTAAGGAATTTGAACAACCTCAGGATAGTAGAATATACATCACACCGGATGCCCCCAGTGCAATACATCATCACATCGGTTTTGTCTTTATCAATCTTGGCTAAAGGATCTGAATCACTGACCTCCAAGTTTGATAACCCAAATGAGGTGCTCTTAAAGCACTCAACTTCAGGACGTACCGCTCCATGAAAATGACCAATATCCCACTCATAACCATTCCTCACATCCAGCAAAATGTAGTTCTTGTTTCTATGAATATGATCTTCTTCACAGGGTGCCTCATCATCATCATTTGATTCCAATCTCTGCCTCCACTCAGCTGGTGTAAGAGGTGTTGCGCGAAGTGATGGATCAATCAATGGAAGATCAAGATCACCACCTTCAAACTATGATATGAAAAAATATATGTTTTTTGTATTCATTAGCTCCTGAGAAGATAGGTTTCTATGCACAGCAGAGTAATCCATTATTCTATTAGGAGCTGGTAATAGTAGACAGACAATGAAAACATTCCTGCATTTCATTTTCCACTGAATCATGACAAAAAGAATAGGGTAGAGTAATGATTAAGGACAATCAACATGTTTGATAGAAAAGAGAAAGTAAAATGAACCTTGCCTGCACCAGTGTGGGTTTATATCGCAACTTCAGCCTTGGAAAAGCATGCCCATTGATAGATGGAGATACCTGAACTAGTAAGTCGACAAACCTGTCATCTTCTTTGAGCCACTGCACATATGCAAGAGCATCATCTGAAGGTCCACTAAACTGCAACACCAAAATAAGGATATCCCATAAGAGGATGAACACTTTAAGTGCAGTTAGAATGAACCGACCAAAATAAAAAAGAAATATTTTCTTAAAAAAGACAGACCTGTGCGTTAATACCTTGTTCGTTCAAATATATACGGCCATGTATGTCAAGCTCCTGATCCTGTCATATTACATACAAAAAAAAAAAGAGTCTAAAACATGGCGTAGCTTAATTTGCTAAAATATGAACTTCATTTAGCTTTTGCCCTGACTGACACCTATGATAAATTGGAAAAAATCACATTAATAGATACATCAAATATGGAATGAAGGTCAATCGCCACTACGTACTTACACAGATGGGTCAGAAGGAATAAAAAATGAGTAAATTAAGGAGATAAACCTGCAAAAAGGAAAGATGCCTGGAAACTTCAAAAGCAGGATTCTCAATCAGCACGAACCGATAGAAGTTTACGACAATAAAATCTTCTTCGCCTTGGGCATTCCTACTATTACTACTATCACTAGTCCATCGATGGCGATTGGGAGTAGCGGAGACGTTCCAGGCGAAAGGATAACGAGAAGAGGAGGAAGAAGAACCCAGAGAGACATGACTGCACTTCCAATAAGGTCTGACTATGTCATTAGTGTTGCTGGTGGCGGTGATGGTGGGAAAAGAAGCAAAATAGTGAAAGAGATGTGAAGTGCGAATGACTGCCGGGTGTATGAGAATTGGCAACGGAGGATGAGAATTAGTGGAAAGCCAGCCAGAATAGCCCCGCATTGTGTCTCCTAAACCCGAAGGGGATGGCACAAGAAAACGCTGTATTATCCTCTACCATAGCCGCTTTGTCGGAATCCCCGAACCGGATGTAGAACCAGTGGGAAACCAAAAAAAAAAAAAAAAAGAAGTGCTTCTATTCCATTGCAGTAGTATGCGGTATGAAAATGCCAGCCCAAAAGTAAATAAATTGGTCCTGAAGAAACGGAGCCTTAGTCAAGCACGTCTTCTTATCAGAGACAATGATAAGTATCCAAAGAGAAGTTTTCACTTAAGGCGGCGTTTCGATTTCTGTATAAATTAATCTGATACATGTCATCATTTGATTGGATATCAATTTGACCAGACTAGTTAAAAGTACACTTGTCAATATGTAATATGTTAACCAGAATAACATTAAATAAAACACAGCTATTGCTGCAATTCATCGCAGCTATCGAACTACCTCTAAGGTCGCGTTCGATACTCACGAATCTAAGATTAATGCCATGTTTTCAAATTGTGTTATACACCTTTCAAATTCCGATTGAGTAAAACACTGACCCATGGTTACTTGTCAACTCACTAGTGGTTAACTACATGGAGCTTAAAACAAACGCAGCAAATGCTGCGTTTGCCCACCATAAACGAACGCGCCCTAAGGCGTCGTTCCTCCCAACATACAAACGTAACTATTGTTGCGTTTATGTAAAGGTTACTATGGTTAAGGAATACAAATCAGACATGTGTACTGCAGTAAGAGTTTGTCCATTCAATGACTGACATCTGGCATGTATTTTTTTTGAAAAAATGAGCTTGATGGACAATCGCGGGTATAGAATGGGCCCTAAATCTGCTAAAGATATGGATGTGATATGAAACTATGGACGAAGTAAATAAGTTCACTTATTAAACTTGCGAACACTAATTTACTAAAAAGGAAAGAAGTGTTTAATCATATTTGAATAAAAAACCATTCTAAGGATTGAATTTAGACAACTCTTTGTTTACTTATAATTCTTTAATTATGGGTGATTTGTAAGTTATAACCAATAAGAAGGGTTGTAAATTCCTATACAATGTCGTGCTAGAGAATAACATTTCCTGCTCTTTTTTTTCATTTCTGCGGGAGTTCTCTTCTCCAGTAGGCGGAGTCTTAGTTCTTCCCCTTTTCCACCTTTAACCTGTCTTTTTATCTTCTCATGGCTGCCTTCTCCAATGGCCCTTCCATTTGCTTCTTTGTTTTAGTTCAGATTCAATAAAATACTGTTTAAACGGCGGTATCTCAAAATCTAGTAACGTCTTGGCCCCTCTTTTGCTATCTAAGAGCTCTATGGAATTTAGTAAAAGTGTTTCTCTTATAGGTTTTGTTTATCCGACTATGAATAGTTTTTGGTGGTCTGTTTGGGTTTTGCGGTCTATTGTGACTGTTTCAAAGGTTGTACCTTCATGCCTGCATGTCATCGATGTTCTACCACATCTGTGGGGGTCTTCTTTATGAGTTTACTCGTTGATATCTGCATGCGCTCCTTGCTAATTGTAGCAAGTCTTTGGAGGGTTGTCAATGATCTTCAAAAGGAAGGAGTTGTGTTTGTTGTTCAGAAACACACTCGATCTTGCCCTCGGAATTTGGCTTGCATCGTACCGCCAGATCTACTACTTTGCATTACTGCTGTTGTGAGAGGCGATATTATCCATGCTGGCGAGGAAAGCTTAATATATGGTGTCCTGCTGATCTTCGGAGGAGCCACTGCGATTCCCACCAGCTAGCGCGTGCTGGGGGAGGAAATACCACTGGGCAAGCCAGATGAGATACGCCTGTGTGACGGTGCTGATTAGAATTTTGCCAAGCACAAATGACGTAGGTCTGATGTTATGCTTTGTATCTCCTCCCCCAGCACGCGCTAGCTGGAAAGGATTCAATCCTGGACGACTCTTTCTTATTGGATTATGGATCTTTTCTATATTTCTATAGCCTTTAATTAATTAATAAAAAGTAGTTATGCCTATTTTTATGTGTAACTTCCAACTGGCTTTAATTTTAAAATAACAATTATGTTTAAATTTATTTTTTTATGTTTTACTTATTAATTACCCGAATTATTCAATGTGCACTATTATTTAAATTAGTCTATATTTTATTATTTTACTCCCACAATTTTTAATTACTTACTAAATCTATGGGATTTTACCGTTAATATTTATTAATTACTTAATACATTGTAAAAATTACTTTTATAGCTTAATTTAATCGTTTTTTAAAACTTCTCTCCTGTTATCATTACACAACAGCTGTTAGGTGTGGGAACTGTCTTTTACTTCCTTGTCGCCAGTTGTACTATAATCCTTAATATATAAATATATATATTTCACTTAAAAAAAAAATTCCTATACAATGTCAGACGACGACCCAATGTCAGTCGATGACTCATGATGAACTTAGAAGGTAGAAGCTTTAGAAGGAATATAGAACTATGAGTCACACACTAGTTTGAAATCACAGTTAAGTCGCATTCACGTCTAACAATCACGAATGAATGTTGCATTACCACATAACACAATGGATACAATATTTTCACATCAAGAGTTTCATCTGACACACTCATATAACCCTTTTTCACTACACTAAAAGTTTGTCAACTAATATTCTTCTCTCTTTTCCCTCAATGATCCTCTCTTTTCGGCTCTCGAAGCTTAACCCTAATAATTACAATCTAACTTATATAAACGATGGGTAGCTAGATCTTTTTCTCCATAATTACATCGATCTTAACCAAGACGGAATATAATAGTTTCTTTCTGTAGAATCTAAACATAATCTGGAAAATAATAACTAACTCTCAATCTATTTACGGGAGTGGCTGATATACTGCAGGCTTTCATTTGCAGTACTACTGCACTAATTAAAACGGTGAGTTTTGATAAGTTTTACAATCGATAGAAAATGAATACTAATCACCTTTATTTTAACAGAGTTCTCCTCACTAATGATGATCATTCTCCGACTGATGTAGAGACGTTGATCGTTCTCCTCATTGACGCTGATCGATCGATGCTCAACACAAGGTAACATATTCGACAAGCTATTTTATTTTCCCCAATCTCATTCACAAACTAATTATATGCGACAAGTTAACCACTTACTTGCGACAGGTTAATCATTTACTTGCGACAGGTTAACCATTTACATGCGGCAGGTTAACCATTTTCAAGTGACAGGTTAAGCATTTTCCAGCATTTAAGATTGACAAAAAAACATTTCTTCTTTACAAATTTATATGTTGGTTTTCATATACAACTTAAAATGTAATACCAATATACCAAAAACTGAACCTGTTAATTCAAAGGGCACCACACTAATTCATGATAACAATGTCAGACATGATTACACAACACAATGAATTCCATATTCTCCACAAAACATATCCATTCTCCATCTCTAATGTGTGGGTAGTAAAACAGCAACATGTAAAAATTTTAAAATGTGAATACATCAAATGTGTGAAGTTGATAACTATTTGTTACTAATCAAATAAATATTTTTACCAATTTACATTTTGAGAGATCAAGGTCGCATGCCCCATAGTAAGCATCATGTTCAATGAATTCCTTGATGATATTGCATTTGTCCAACAACTTCCAACAGGTCTGCATTGTTTACTTGTATATGTCAATATATTAGCTTTTACTATACTTAATAGTAAAGTTGATAGCATTTCAATCAAATGTAATGATTTATTACTTACATCCATTGATGATGGAAATCTGAAATTTTCAGGTGCACTGTTGTCTTGTGCAATAGACATATTTGAAATTTCATAAAACCATTACATATATTTAATTATTGTGAGAATAAATAATTTGAAGTTTTACCTGATTGTCTTGATGTTCATTCATACTACCTTTCTTTGTAGATCAAATCAATCTAATTAAATCACCAGAAATCAACAAATCATGGATAAAGGTACCAAATGTAAGGTAAAAGTGACAGGTTAACGGATTTAGAATGACAGGTTAACAGATTTAGAATGACAGGTTAACCGTTTTGGAATGACAGGTTAACGTATTTAGAATGACAGGTTAACAGATTACAAGTTACAGGTTAACATATTACAAATTACAGGTTAACGGATTACATGTCACAAATACATGTCACAGTCACGGGTTAACAGATTTAGAATGACATGTTAACAAAAAAAATGATATGTTAACTAATTTAGAATGACAGCTTAACGAGGAGCGCGGCTCATATTCCCACCGGAATTTACAGCCTATCAAAGTCAAGGGTAGTCTTTTTTTTTTCCTTTTTCTAAACACAGCATTTAATTTAATGCAGCAGTCCTACATATTGCATATGAGCCACTTTCTCTATTTACCGGTACTGGAGATCCGCAAGAGATATCCACAAGTCTGTGCTTGCATATCTAAACACTGCATTAACAGGAGAGCTCGAGATAACGGGATTTTTTTTTTTTTTTGAAAAGAGATCATTAGCGAGAGACATCTTGTAAGTCTGTAGCCGATTATTGGTAATAGCCAAAATCATTTGGTTTCAGTGTAATAAACCTGGAAATGTAGTGAAGGCACGTCCAATTAAAGAATGAGACACTAACTTAGAGGGATGAGGCGCATCTGTGATTTGATGGATGATGGTAAGATTCCTAGATGTAGAATTTTGACAACGATAGGAGAAAGAGAGTGATGTATAAAATATCTTTATGTTGATGTATTCTCGTTAGATATTACAAACCTAAAGAGCTTGTATATATAGTAGACTGTTTTAGATTACAGACACTACTTGTGTATGGACTGTAAAGACATTGGGCTGCTATTTTATTTATTCACTTAGTAGGCCCAAGTGGGCCTGGACTATTACTTTCTGTCAGAGGTAAGCATTGCTAGAAACTATTTCCAAAAGTTGATTGTTCAATACGCTTAAGATGTCTCAAAAGAACTTTAGTGCAATTTAGGGAAGACCCCGAAAAGGATGTTAGTGATCTATGCAATGAACTATGAGTAAATCGTCATGGTATTACTCACCACTGACCTAAGAAAATGAACATGACCTAACAATTATTTGCTATATATATTTTCATCACAACTTGTATCAGCCTAGTTTAGACGGGGATTAAGTCACCGTTTAGTTTGAACTCTGTCATGACTCTCGAGTTGGGGTGAGCAGTGAGTACACGGAGTGTTCTCACGTGTGAGCTGTGTGTTAATGTTCCACGTCATGAAAGGAAGAAGACAGTGAGTAGGATATAAGTTAGTGGTTAATTGTTACTAATTAGTTTGGGTCTTTGTTTGTGCATTTAGGCTCTGGCAATTGCCAGCAGAAATGGGAGCTAATGGGAGATCAACTCAATAAACTGAGCATAAAACTAGACACAAGCCAATAGAGCATTGCATACTAATAATTGAACAGTTCCAAGTTCATTGCTCGAACTAACCAGGATTACCAGTGCAGGGGAGCTCTGGTTGGCTTCTTCCCTGGATGATTTATAACAGAAGAGAAAGGGGAGACACATTGGCCAACATATCTAAGATCATTTTACTGATTCCTCTCTGTATTAAGCAGAAGCATAAGAGATAAGTGTTAATGTGGAGGTACTTTGCTGCGTCGGTTGGATAGTGCTCTGTAAATGCCTCTAATGGTGTGTGGTGTAGTTCGGCAGCAACCTCCAACCATAGATGCACCTGCTTCAAGCCAATTGTTCACATAGGAAACGTAATCTTCATCTACAGTAGGTGCAACTTCAGTGGTTTGCTGCAACCAGTAGAAGCATATGACAATGAAAAAGGAAGTAGAATAGTGAGTGAGACCATAAAACGCTTTGATGTGTTCCAATTTTTTGCACGAAAGCTGTCAACAAGCAAAAAGTCATGCTATAAAAGGTAACAAGTATAATGCCAGTCATTTTGAATGATTATAAATCCATTGATAGAGTAGAGTATGTTTGATGATGATATATAGGAAGGTCACAATTCACTACCCAAACTTTTAGAACAGGATCATAGTGCTCGCCCTTGTTGGGATTTACGATAATGGGTTTCTTCGTCACCTGAGAAACATCACAAATGGTATTAGCTAGATATCATTTCATGCCAATTCCTGCAACTTTTAGCTTCAAGCTCTGGTTAACACCTTTTTCATAGCAAGAATCAAGTCATGGATAAATCTCGGAGCTGTACAATTGATTCCAACAGCTGCCACGTGCTTGCTAGCCTCCACGACTGAGACGCATTCAAGCACTGAATCACCACTGACCACTTTAATACCATCGTTTGAAATGAAAGAAACCCAAGCTGGGATCTTGATATCCTCCTCCTCAAGTACTTCCACATAGGCCTGGGAATGAATTAGTATCAAGAATTATATTAAGCAGATTAAAAACAGATGCAATATCCACTCTTTATAGAGTCCAGTACAGATGTACTTGAGCTTCCAGCTTGTTTGGAGTTGTTTCAAATGCGATAAGATCAGGCCCAGCTGCTGCAAGAACCTGAATCCTCCTCCTGTGGAATTCTTTCAAGAAATCCAGCCTCATTGCATCCCCGTATTGCCCACTGCATGTCATTTCAATACCGAGAGTTAGCTTCAACCCATTATACTAAATCTTGAAAGGGAAATATGACCGACCTGTATTCTGATCCATCAGCTAGATAAGCTCCATAACTTCCTATAGATGCCGCAATTAGAATAGGGCGGCGTGTAAGGACCTTGTTACCATTGTCAAGGCCTAATTCTTTATTTGAGTATTTACTGCATGTTTCATAATAAATATCTCTTGCTTCTCGGGCAACATCCACGCTTTTCGCAAGCAAATTTTCACTCTCTTCCTGAGAGAAACCTTTAGCCATAAATCCCGGTATTGTGGCCTGTCCATAACACACATATATATCAGACACCTAACCTTACAGATGCATATACAAGATCGTTTAGACAGACAGGAGAGATTTTCTAGTGCGTGGGAACCTGGTAAGTGATGGTTGCTATAATATCTGCCCCAGCTTCAAGATAATCCAGGTTAACCTGTTTCGACAGTTATGTACCAAACAAATGAATTAGCTCCCTGTTACTGAAGTTTCAGTCTGCTAAACCTTTTTCAGTAGTACATACATCAAAGCTTAATTTCTTGAGTTCGAAACTAATCGCTGCTGCGTCACTCAACTCAAGCCCTAGCTAACTCGGAGAATGAAAACTTTCTAATTAAAGCCGTACGTGATTGGGTAGATCTTCATAGTAGTTATGAATGAGGACAAATTAAAAATCGTCGACTTTCTAAGCGTTAAGATCCATATAGTCATCATCACAGGATTGAGTGGGCATCTTAATGACCGATAGTTGCTCGACCATAGAATCAACGGAAACCATTTCCCCGCATAATTCCAGCCGGTTCGCAGCATAGATGCTTAATTCGCAAAATCTGAAGTAAAGAGATAGAGGTATATGTATATATGTACTTGACGGATTAGTTGAGGGGAGCTGAGGAGGCACTTAGCGCTCCAAAGAGGATCGTTGATGTCTGCGCCATAGCGCTCCAACTCTGTGGCAAGCCCTCCGTCGACAATGGCAACGCCGCCCAGCTCAGCAAGACAGTCGGAAATCATGACAGTTGTATCGGATTGTCAGCAAGGAAGAGCACGTGTACTATAGGGAGGGAGCTACTGCCTACTTGCTGCTAGCAGCGGTCAACACCGCCAGGTAACAGTAGCCGATCAGGAACTTTGTTTCCGGGATTTTTTTTGACAGTATAGGACTATAGGAGGGAGCTACTTCATACTTGCTGCTACCAGTGGATTGTTGTTACGCCCCATTCTTTTGCACACCGGCTAGTTTATGTACTGTCAGCTGGATTAATCACTTCAATGTATTCTTTTACAATCAACTATTGTCTCTCATGTTCAACTAGTTTAATATGTTTGACTGGGTTGATCAGTTCAGCACATTCTTTTACAATCAGCTATCAGTCAATATCAGCTAGTATAAACTGTTAGCTAGATGCAAAAGAATGGGGCCTTACTGACTCAATACTTATCAAAATTGTTAGAGTAAATTGCTCACAACCCCCCTGAGGTTTTGGGATATTACTAATAACCCCCCTGTGATTAAACTAATTATTAGCAACCACCCTGAACTTATGGCAACCTTGACTTTGAGACCCCCAAATGTAACTCCGTTCCCTTTCCGTTACGTACTTACTGACGTGTGAAATAATTTAAACAGGAAATTCCAATGTGGAAAATAACATGCCACATCATCTTTTCTAACTTATTCTAACTCTCTCTATCTCAGTCCCCTCCCTAAATCGAAAATGCGGCAAAAAAATCACTCACTCATCCTCACGTTCTCTCCCGACTAAAGAGTACCAAGAACCCTAAAATGTTCCCACGCTTCTGTCGCTCTTCAAATCCAAAAACCCCTAACTTCTATCGCTCTTCTATCGCTGTTCTTCGAATGCTTGCAATCTCCCTCGTGGAACTGCTCTGATGGAGGTAATGTCGCATGCCATTCATTCCCAGTCTTGCGCTTTGGTTTTATTGTATAAGTTTGCTCACGGGCTCTTTGAAAGTGTGGTCTGAAATAACTTCTGCTTGTATTTTAGCATACTAAATAATGATGTGTGGTCTGCTTGTATTTTTTGCAAAGTTTGAAATTTTTTCTGTTTAGCTTACTGAATAATGAAGTGTAATGAGTAAAACTACCGCATTTCAGTTTGTTGTTATTTCATTTAATTTGTTGTTTCTGCCAGGGATGACTAGTTATAGTCATTTTATAACTTTGCTCACGAGCTATATTGAAAATTGAAGTATGGTCTACTCGCATTTCTGCAAAGTTTGAAATTGAAATGTGGTTTGTTTTATTGTCATTTCTGTCCATATTGAAATTGGAGTGTGTTATGAATTGCTGAATTTTTGTAGTGGTTAATGGTTTGTTTTCTTTATTGCAGTTTGATATACATTGGCTAACGGTACACTATTGCGAGTTTGAGTACGACATTATCGATGTTGTTCCGGATGAGTTCCTTTGTCTTGACTTACTTACGGCCCTCGAAACAGAAGCAGATAAGCAGGGTGTGCTCCCTTGTAAAACTCCAATGATCAAGTTCAAGCATCCACAATCTATGAAGTTGATCTCTATCAACAGCGACAGAGATTTAATGGAGATGTTTCGGTTATACCGGGGTCAAAGAGACATTGACATATATGTAGAAGCTAGCCCTGAGCCCTCTCATTTGGTGAAAATTTGGATGGATTGGAAAAACAAGAATAAAGAAAAGGAGACGACAAGGGCTGAGTACTACAGCGAGGACTCAAGGGATTTGGATAGTGATGATAGTGTTGAAATCCTAGACATTGAGAATCCAGTCCCACTTGCGACTATGGACGACGATGAGTGGGAACGGCTGTATGGTGGTGAAAAAGAATCAGATCCTCCTATAAATGACATACCTATTCCAAATCAGCCTGATCAGGATGTGTTGGATGCCACTGACTTAACTCAAGCTCCTTATGCTGAGCCAACTCAAGAACCTAATGCTGAAAACCTCAATGACGAGTGTAATCCAGAGAATGAAAATGGACAGAGTGAGAAAATAGATGGAGATACATTTTCAGAGGATTCTTGGCATGATAATACTCCATCTGAGACAGATTTGCTAGATAACGACAAAGATGTGGAAGATGAGGACGATTTAGAAGACATGGTGGCTGAGGGTGTCCTTGAAGATGATGACATTGGGAATGTAGAAAATGTCCAAGAAGGTGGCTACTTCTCAGGTGATGAGGAAGATGAGATTCCACCAACTGCCCCTTACATAAAGAATGGTAAGTGGTTTGAGCTTGCAAGTGATGGGGTTGTTACTTTAGAAGTTGGACAGCTTTTTACAAATAAGAAACACTTCTTGAATGTGATGGAAGAATATTGTTGTGCATATGGATTTGAAATGTTGAGACAAAAGAATGAGAGACATAGGTTCACCGCTGTTTGTAACAATAACGTGGAATGCCCTTGGAGAGTACATGCTAGTTTGTTGCCCGATGGAATTAGTTTTCAGATTAAAACACTTCGGCTTGAGCACACATGCACAAGGGTTGCATACAGCAAAGCGGTCACAGTTAGGTGGATTATGGAGCAGATAAGGGAAGATGTTAGAGCTAATAGAGACATTCCTATTAGTGCTCTAAAGGTGATTCTTCAAAGGAAAAAGGGTGTTGAAGCACCATACTTTTCATTGTACAGAGCAAGGAGGAACATCTTGGAGGAGCTAGATGGTAGACACGACACATCATTTGCTCATCTTTACCAATATACTCAAATGTTGTTAGAAAGGAACCCTGGTAGTATAGTGGACCTCCAGTACGATCATGCTCCAGATCGTCCACGTGTTTTCAGGAGGCTTTTTATCTACTATTCAGCACTTAAGGAGGATTTTTCTAGGCTGTAGACCATTATAGGGGGTTGTGTGGGTGTCATCTGAAAGGGCCCTTTGGTGGAGTCCTACTTAGTGCAATTGGTTTTTGATGAAACAATGGATTTTTTCCACTAGCTTTTGCTGTTGTACAGAGTGAAACAACGAGACATGGAAATATTTTTTCAAAAATTTGAAGAATGTTGCTCCATATGAAGAGAGGAAGAAATGGGTTATAATTTCTGACCGGCAGAAGGTATATGTTGCTTTTGAGCATATGTATTACAGATATAGCATCACAATTAGCATTACATGCCAATCATTTTGTTGGGGTGTGATTCTTTGGCAGGGTGTTGATCCAGCATTAACTAGTGAGCTACCGGAAGTGACAAGAAGAATTTGTTGTAAACATCTATATGCAAACTTCAGAAAAGATAATCCCGGGTCGATATTGAAGAAACATTTTTGGGCTGCTGCACATGCATACAACAAGAAAGACTTTGGTGATGCCATAACTGCGGTAAAAAACTTCTCCTTACAAGTGTACAACTATCTGAGGAATGTTGATGTTGATCTATGGTGCAGACACAAGATGCTGTTTTATGTTAAGTCTTCCGAGGTAACTACCAACTTTGTAGAGTCTTTTAACTCTAAGTTGGGTGATTCTAGAGAAAAACCAATCTTGGTGTTGTTGGAGGAATTAGACGAAAGCTCATGGTCAAACTAGAGAAACGAAAAGAAGATGTACAAAAATGGAAGAGCAATATATCACCAGTAGCAAAGAAGCTAATTGATGTTAGGGTAAACCAAGGAAGACATCTTGATGTAAGAGCCGGAGGTCACATGAAATTTGAAGTAGGGCCTTTTGAGTTGTATTATGTAGTTGATTTGATTGAAAGGAGCTGCGATTGCATGACTTGGGTTATATCTGGAATTCCTTGTTCACATGCCATTGCTGCTATGAGATATCTTAGAAGGGACCCCATTGAATTTGTCCATGAGTACTACAGCAAAGATGCGTATATACGCACGTACTCGAAAAGCATTACCCCGATACCGCATGTTGCTATGTGGCCTGAATCAGAGTCGGTTGAGATGGATCCACCGCCACTTCATAGGATGCCTGGTAGACCTAAAAAACAAAGGAGGCTAGAGGAAGGTGAGGAAAGTCATTTTCATAGGTCTACCACTGTGCGTTGTAGTGTTTGTAAGCAACCAGGACACAATAAGAAAGGTTGCTTACATAACAAGAACAGAGCTGGGGGTAAAGGGAAGAATAAAGTGAAGGCAAAAAAGAAAGTTAGTGAAAGTTCTTCTATGTCTAGGTATGTCTCTGTCCTATTTGTTAATTTAACTGTTTCAGCATAGAGCTCTTAAAATAATGTGGTATTATGTAACGTTGCAGGTTGACGAAGAAGGATTTGAAAAGGAAAAAATGGCTGAAAAGCGATCTCGAGATGGAAACAATGATGATGCGGATGCAAGTTCTTCCTATAAGAGAACGACAGTTGATGGGGACAAATGAATATAGCTAGTGAACAGAAACTCTAGTTTTTGGTTTTTGAGTGCATTATAGACTTTAGGCACTAAATCCTTTTTTGAGTGATGAAGTGATTTGTATATGGTCGTGGTGGACTGTACCTGGCCATGTCTTTTGAACTTTTACATGGTCGTGGAGTACATTGGTGTATATTGTTGCTCTTAACTTTGTATGACAGTCCACTGTTTGTGTAAGAGCAGTTTCTTTTGTACCTATGCTTAACAGAGCATCTGTTACATCAGCTTTCTATTTGTGATTTTTGTAACATAATTCTGCTATGACCCATTTTATAATGCTGCTGTGTTATGCTACTGCTATTGAGCTACTGCTGGTAATGTAACAGATGAGTGATTTTTTATTTGTGATTTTTGTTACATTATTTCTGCTATGACCCATTTTATAATGCTGTTGTTGTTATGCTGCTGCTATTGAGCTACTGCTGGTAATGTAACAGAGGAGTGATTTTTTATTTGTGATTTTTGTTACATTATTCTGCTATTGACCTACTGCTGCTATGACCCACTTTATAATGCTGATGTTGTTATGCTGCTGCTATTGAGCTACTGCTGGTAATGTAACAGATGAGTGATTTTTATAATGCTGATGTTGTTATGCTGCTGCTATTGAGCTACTGCTGGTTATGCTGCTGCTTGAATTTGATTCTTGGTGATGATGATGTCAGTGGTGTAGTGAGTTAATCTAATAAGCACTTTTTTCTGCAATTACACGGGATGGATCCCCTTTGCTCAGTTGTTCCTTGTAGCCTTACTGATATGTATACATCAGCCATATACTGCCCATATTCTACCAAAACAAACAGAAGGTGATAAACAGTTGACACATGAGCATAAATCCTTTTTCTGTCAACTTATTTTGTACATGAATTCTGTTGTTTTTTCTGCAACTAATGGAAAATTTGTTTATACATAATGCTTAAAGAAATCTATCTTCAAAAAGGCACCTATATCAACAACTAAACCATAATCAACCACTTCAGAAACTGTAAAACAGCAACTAGGATGGGATCAACCACTTCAGAAACTTAAAACTGCAACTAGATGATTGTATTAACCACTTCAGTTTTTACAAACCATCTTCACTACTGAAACAATACAACTCCAACAGTAACACTAGAAACAAAAACACTTTCTATGCTGTCTTTAGAAACAACAATACAACAACTCCAATAACAAAATAAGAAATAACTACAAGCTTAAAAAATTCACACTTCATAATGGTGGCTTCTTTGAGGACAATGGTTCTCATCTCCTTCAACGCGTCTTTCAACTCTTTGATCTCCTCTTTAAGTGTCATATTTTCATGGTTACCACTTGCCTGGTTCACCTCCTCGCCGTACAAATCTGCTCTCAGCAGATGCAGGTTGTGTTCCACCTCATACCACCATTTGAAGAATCGGCACGAATCACACCGATAGAACAGTTTTTGACCGTTGTCAGGAGTGTTAGCAATCAAGAGCTTGGCATGCTTATTGCATTTACATTTGACATTGACAAAGATAAACTTGCTCAAACTCACTGAACTATTTGAGGATGACATGTTGATGGTAACCTGTCAAAAGAAGCTGGATTTCGCCAAACAAGACTGGTTACAGACAACAGAGGATTTCACAACATAAGCCACGACTTTAACCACTTCATAAACTGTAAAACAACAACTAGGATGGGATCAACCATATTCAGTAATATGAATCAAGTTCAAGAACACATCACTAATCTCATAGCATCAATTAATTGCAGAAAAATGAATCGCCCTACCATCTCCTATCTAATGACAACCTTTTTCAGACAATAATAAAGTAATTTCAAACCTTCTGTTGATGCTCATCCTATACTGAAATCAAACAACAACAGCAGATGTAACAGCAGCAGCAGTAGGTCATAGCAGCAGACCAAACAATCCCATTCTACTCAGATATTTCGATTTTGTGTAAGCAATCCTAATTAGATAGGAAGTATAACACAATAAGAATTGTAACAAATAGACCAAGTATAATCCCTAACTTCATTCGTAGAGGAATGATTCAAGCATTACAACCCTAATTCGATGGTCCTGCATTCACACAGGCGAATAATCGAAGAAAAACAGAAGCACATACCTGGAAGAAGCTCGATTAATGTTCAAATGGGAAAATTTGAGCCGATAGTAGAAGATTTCGATTTGGGGTAAGTCGACCACTTCGATGCGAGATTACTGCTACCGATTTGGGGATAATATTAGCGGTGAAAAGAGTTGGGTTTCTGAATGGATACAATTCGAATGGAACACAGACTGGGAATGAATGGCATGCGACATTACCTCCATCAGAGCAGTTCCACGAGGGAGATTGCAAGCATTCGAAGAACAGCGATAGAAGAGCGATAGAAGTTAGGGGTTTTGATTTGAAGAGCGACAGAAGCGTGGGAAAATTTTAGGGTTCTTGGTACTCTTTAGTCGGGAGAGAACGCGAGGATGAGTGAGTTTTTTTTTTGCCGCATTTTCGATTTAGGGAGGGGACTGAGATAGAGAGAGTTAGAATAAGTTAGAAAAGATGATGTGGCATGTTATTTTCCACAGTGGAATTTCCTGTTTAAATTATTTCACACGTCAGTAAGTACGTAACGGATGGGGAACGGAGTTACATTTGGGGGTCTCAAAGTCAAGGTTGCCATAAGTTCAGGGTGGTTGCTAATAATTAGTTTAATCACAGGGGGGTTATTAGTAATATCCCAAAACCTCAGGGGGGTTGTGAGCAATTTACTCAAATTGTTATAACTTGAATTCCTAATGGTAGGATCGTTGAGGGGGCTAACTCAGAAGACTCTTTGTTGTAACACAAGAGTAGTTTGACTATGTCTGTGAATATGTGGAATGGAAATACAGACAATATTCAAGTAACGAGACTCTTTATATATATATTAACAATGATTACAAATGAATCTCTTGCTCGTGGACAGACGGAGTGTGTCTGACCACTCTCACCTTATATACATGTCCAGATAGACGGTTATCTTACATTTAAGCCATAAACAGATTAGGCCACTCTCTTCTGGATTTTTATAACTGCACTAACAGCCCGGATCAGTAGAGTGTGTGTCTGGATGTGGGTAACTGCTCCAGCCACGTTCTCACTTCTGGCGCACATTTTTCCTGCTCGCCAGATAGAGGCTGGCTGGCGGCCAGACTCTTTCTGTCTCGATGTTTCTGCTTCAGTGCACACAGTAAGGCTCCTGCTGGCATTCAAACTTTGGCATTTTTCAGCAAAACTTGAGCATCTTCAAGAATCGACACTAACAATGCATGCACCAACTCCGTCTTGACTCTCGTGTGAAGAAGAATGAAAAACGAGTCCGCTTTTCTGAGGAGGTCTTGGTTTGCATGATGGGGACGTCTAGAAGGCAATTTTTTTGTCTCAAACCATGATGATGAAGATCTAGTCTTCTTTTTTAAATTTTTGGGTGTTTTACCAATAAACAGTCAAGTGAAGGTGAAAAAGCGAGTTGTTGAAGAATTCAAGCCAAGGGGGAGAATTGTTCATTAATGGGGCTTGAATATTGGTTGTTTAGATGTCGAAGTTTCTCTTATTTATTAATTGTGAGAGTTACACATATAATTCGCTTAGATTAATATATTGATATTGAAAGATGTTACGCGAGATGCAAAGAGACATCCCTTGTGAGTTTTCGGAAACGGCTTATATTAGCCACTATATATATGTGGCATATTTGGTTAGTTTTGATCATCTAACAACATAATGTGTTTTGTGAGAGTTGGGTGATAAATTTGATAGGTTTGTGTTTTATGAGTGTGAGAAAAGAGAAGTTGTAATATTCTACACCAAGTTGCGAACTCACGGCTGGAGTTAGAGAGTTGGTGAGGATTGAATGTCTCTTTTGTAATCACACAATATTATAGTGGAAGGTTGGATCATATTGTGGTCCCGATGTTTTTACTCTGAGTTGAAGAGGTTTTCATCGTAAATTTTGTGTCTTGCTTTATTTCTTCTTGTCGATCTTTGGGTGTATTGGATTCCAGTTTATACCCGTGAATTCCTAACAAGATATATAGCCTGGCGGTTCTATAGATAGACAAGTTCTATTATAATATATATATATATATATATATATATATCTCCTCGGTAGTCTGTATTAAGATGCATTATCATAAACTTTTTCTTTTCTAATTATTCAATAGAATACGGTGTTCTATGAGCCTCTTCTTCTCTCTCTTCTCGCCTAATTTCCAATCATTCTCACATGGTATCAGAGCTAGCTTTGTGGGCTAGACTTTTCCACGGGAAATGGCGAATGAAATCGCAAGCCAGAATTCAACAAAAGGAAACAACGCTGAACAAGAAGAGAACAAGACTAAAGGAGAAGAAGATGGACAAATCACATCATCCATTCAAGAACGCACCACAATCAATAATCAAGAGTTCAACGATCCTCTTTACCTTCAGCCAGCGGATCATCACTTATTGAATTTGGGGTTGAAATTGAAATGCACTGGGTTCGACCAATGGATGAGGACTGTGACAATCACTCTAAAAGCAAAAAACAAATTCGAAATTGGAGGTACCCATGTAACATCTCTCAAACTTCCTTTCTTTACTTCAATTTTTCATAAGTACAAAACAAATATCCCGGACTACTTAAGTCTCGCTTCTCTCGCAAAACTCCAAAAGCAAGACTTGAGGGACTAGTGTTGATGTGGTTTAGTTAGTTCCACCTTAACCATGTTATTAAAAGGACTAACCACATTTCCGCCTTCCGACCACATGTACCCCGGGACCCGGCTCCCGACACGAAGAAGGCCGGATCCTCCAATTCAGGACCTCAACCCCAAAAATATCAAGCCCCCTGACTCCGGCCAAACTCAACCAGATCGCACCGGCCAAGACCTTGGCCACACTTCATCACCACATCAACCTTGACACCAAAGAGGCATGCATCCCCTAGCACACACGTCTTTGACACCCCGTCCCATCAATCACATCGGACAACCCGTCATTACCAACTTAGACACCCTGTCATTACCAATCGGACACCCTTCTGATAGATCATTAATACCATGTCCTTTCCATGATTAAGGGGCAACCAACAAGGCACTGAAGCTTCGTCACAGACAGAGGTCTAGGTAGAAAAATAGTAATGAAACTATCTAGCTTATTAATTAGCAGTGAACCCAGTCATTGTAGTACAACAAGTGTCGTATCCACAGGGACTTCGCAACTATCTAATTAATTATAAGCTTAATAAATGTGAAAGAATACAAATAAAAGTGCATAAACATAAATTAGGGGTTTTTGGGTTTTGGTTTGATAGTTGAAGAAATAAAGGGAAACTATTAAAACTAAATTAGCTAAAGTAGGATAGGTGTATACCTTAGGATAGTGAGGATCTCCTAAATCATCCAAATATGCTCTCATTTCTACCTTACTAAGTTGTCTATTATAGCTAATGTAAAATTTTCCCAATTCTTGGACCATTCAAATCTTACCTGATTAATCAAACCCCTTAGTTAAAAAAAGGTTGGAGTCATTAGATAGCATTAATTTAAGCTTCTAACAATAGTCATAAAGTTCCACTCCCTAATATAAAGAAATGAAAGTTAGGATTTATCCCCAATTTGTCTAATTCCAAGCTCAAACCCTAATTTTGCTAGAAACCACAATGAATGCAATAGAAGGTCAAACCTAAAGCATTGATTAAGCATTGATGAGGAGAAAACAAGCACAAAAGATGAGTCAGCTTTACAAGAGCTGTAACGACCCCAAAACCGGGCTAGTTTTGAGACCGTTACACGCCGCACACTCACTACCTAAGGTATGCAAGGCTACTGAACTCTTACTCAGAAACAGAACCGGATACTTTGCATTAAACTCTTAAAAGGTTTACAATATAGAGATCCAAAGTAGATACATAACCATAGCAATGGCCCGTAGGCTACAAAGTAGTCAATTCCAATATCCGAGCTAAACAAACGTATGAAAAGGAAAGTATTCGAATACTAGTGTCTGAAACTAAACGAAACATAAGTGAGACGATAAACAACAACTCTAGAAATCATAAGTAATTCAGGCTGCTCAGTTTGCAATGTAATGCATGTGGAAAGGGGGTGAGAAACCACAACTCAGTAAATAACAAACTTCCTCAACGAAGTATGCTCAAAACATTTGGAAACATAATACGAAATCAGAAGTAAAGCAAAGCAGAATTTCCACAATCAGAGTTATTAAGCAAGGTTGTCAAGCCCAAACAAAACAGAATTGTTACTCTAAAACACTCAAAACCAAGCTTTCAGAATCACAACATAAGTGGGACACTAGTAACCAGCTAACACAACAGAAGGGGAACGAAAGCCCTTGAATCAGAAGATCCCGCAACAGAAGCAGTAGAGACTGCTATTGGACCTGTCAGTCGCTAAACATTCTAGGGAGACCCGAGAAACAGAAAACAGAAGAATGTCCTACGCAATATGCTACGGGATAGTGAGACCCGAACATCCACGGCTCAGAAGCTATGTAATTAGGTCCCAAAACAAAATACTAGAACTCACTGAACAGAAGTGTATAAATATGCATAACACATGAGTAAATCTCTTATTCACACTTAGGGGATTATACTCCGCAAACGGAAGTTAAAACGAAGCTCAAACGAGCAATTTAGTCAAAATCATCGGCGTGTCTGGACATATGCCTGAACCTACAATTCCAGACGCAAACCGGGATGAAAAACAGAGGTGTTCAAACATGTGTCAGGACTTACAAGTCCGGACGGATGTCCGCCAAAAATATAAAAGGGTGTCCGAACATGCATCCGGACATGATGCTCGGACGCATGTCGAACTTTGAAAACAAGAAGAAGATCATGTCCGAATTTGTGTCTGGACTTGCTAGTTCGGACACCAGCCGAATGCAAGTCCAGAATTGTCCTCGCTACCCGTCCAGACGTGTTAAAAAAACACAGAGACAGAAGCCCGTTGTGTCCTGTCCGGACATACAAGTTCGGATGCAAGTTCAGACGCGACAAAAATTCTAGAACGAAGAACTGCTGAAAACGCAGAAAATTCTCAATAACAAATGCTAGGAATTACACCACAAATCAAAATCAAAAGTCAGAGAAACCATGGGGGTTTGAAGAGTGAAATAGCAACCAAAACAGTAGCGGAAAACAATTCAGAAAACACTTCAAAGATCATCCACAAATATCCCAATTTCTAAACACCTCATGGTTAAACGAACAATGTCGATTCGGTCCACCACCTACCTCAATTGACGTGCAGAAATCCACCAACTGAAATCGAAGCACAACCCAGCAAACACGCATACCAGAACGAAGCAATCAACCACCGAATTCACAATTCCAAACCAAACCACAAATAAAAAATCGAACTCCCAAACAAAGAAAACCCATGATTGGAATCCATGGACCAAACTTGAAAGACGGTACAGAACAACCCAGCAGAAAAGAGGAATAACCACCAACAAATCAGCAACGCCAGCTAACCACCAAAGAAAGGAAAACTATAAGAAGGCGTTTGTTTTAAGGTAATTAGGAATTCTTTTTCCTGTTAATTGTTTTCCAGTTTTTCCAAGGGAATGAGATTCCTTTCCCCAACACACTTTGAGATTCCCTTTCCCCAACACACTTTAACCGAGGATGTGACAATTGACCAGTAACTAATGACCATTGACCGGTAGCCGTTGACTATTAACCGATTTTTTATTTCATTTCCACTGCTCTAACAACTATGAAAAAAGAAGGTTGAATTTACTTGTAAGTAGTTACAAATATTTGACTAATTTACTATTCTGTCTAAACTGATTCTCATAATCATCTATTGCATCAAACAATTCAATATTCAGCGTCTCTCACGATATACTCAATTGACTTTCCTTATTGAAAAAAATCTCCCTGATCATATCACTTCGTGTTTTTCCTTAACTTATCATTGAACGATATACTACCCCTATTCAAAATATCCAGAAAACAGACTTATATTTGTTTAGGAGGTACTCAGTGTTTGTAGACAAACTATTTACCATACTGACAGCCGAGTCACCCAAATTCTAGTTATGTACATCAGCGCAAATGGAAACAGTACAAAGATTCTTGAAATTCATTCAGGAATCTCATTCCCCTCGAAGCTCTCTCAGAACTCTCGAGTGTGGAGCGTCCGGATCAGCACCAGTCATTTTGTTCTTCGTCCAGATCTTCATAGCCCGCTCCATCGCCTCCTCCGCTGTATCCAGCTGCTCCGGCATCCACACCCTTTTACTCCATTCACCTCCACCATAATCTGTTCCTCCACCTCCGCCGTCAGTTGCTCTGGTGATCGGCTTTCTCGTATCAGCAACTTCAATCTCTGACAAAGGAGAAGGCTTGTTGTGGCTGAAGTACTCCTTGTCATCCTTCGCTGCCTCACTGCTTCCGCTTTGAATCCAGTCTTCGTCCACATCAACAGATGGACCAGCGGTGCAGGTCGCTTCAGGTTGTGACGAGGTTGATGATGATCTCGATCGCTTCTGTTGCAAGATAGGGTTCGGCCCGGGGTTGATTTCTGTATTCTCGAGCTTCGGTGACGAGTGTGGGATATTTGGTGGTTTGATTGGATGAGTTGCAGAAGATTCATCTTCTTCCGGCTTAGATTTCTGCTGAGGCTGAGGTTTCCGAGCCGCCTAGATATCCACAATGGTCAGTGGTCACTATTAAACGGATCAACACTCAACAATCATTTTTGTTTGTCCATTTCATTCGAGCTCTGTATTGCGATCAAGTAAAATTGATGTAAAACTGTAGTTCATGTCATACCTCAGAGCCACCAGTACTGTCTTTTGCAGTTGAGCACAACCATCTAAGCGCCGGCGGTGGAGCTCTGTTCCTACAGAAGTTAAGGCTCACTATCCGAGTCGTTTCTTTCGCGATTATCCTGCAGCTACAGTTGAGATTGGCTACCATTCCCGATTGCATGATGACCTATAGTTAGTCTTACTTCCGCGAGAATAAATTGGCGGCGATTTTCAGTTTGATTCGCTTGAACTCGCCTTAAGTCGGCGGGTTTCAAGCATTTATGTACCATTGCGACGGCGGAACGACTAAGATGGATGTCGCCCCGTCTCGTGCCACGTGGCTGTTTCTCAGGACGTGGCAGGTCCTTCTTCCGCCTTCTGGAGATGCCTCGTGTTCTCTAAATATACTACTATTACTATGCCATATCCAATGCTTGAGGTTTAACTCCCGTTCTTAATATGGTATGTGTAAATTTATCATTTCGAATCAAATATTTAATCGAATTCAACATTTAAAAATATAACAGTAAAGGAATAAATGCAAAAGAAAAGGAAAATAGCGTAGTATAAAAATTTCCAGTTTCCACGATTCATATGAATTACTCCCCGTCCTGAATTGACCGTTCTGTTTATTATTTGGACATGTCGTCTGACTTCAATTTTTAACATATCAGATAAATTAATTTTGAAAATTTAAGTTTTGCATATGATTCCTTACATGATAAACTATATGTTACAAAATTTAGTTTTATAAAATTATTTTATCTTATATGCTTAATATTGAAGTAGAAAAACGTGCCATAAAACAAACAGGACGGTCAATTCAGGACGGAGGGAGTATATTGCAATCAGCTCTTTTTTTTTAAAACCTTTTCTTTTGTTCTCAATGATTTCCTTTATTTAATTCTTCTTCTTGTTGTTGTATTGTATCTCTATGCTAAGAAGTTAAGCGTTTTCAAAAAAAAAAAAAAGAATTTAAGCGAGCGTGCAAGAGACATCTTAGAGAGACTTGTAGAGCATCAATAACAAAAGTAATGTCTTTGAGTTTTTCTTACAATCATTTTATTAACTCGTTTTAATTCCTTTCTCGGTGATTTTCATGAATCTTTATTTAACTCGTTTTTTATTTTCTTTTTCATGGATTCTCATCTCAAACTTTTCCATTTTTATCGTAATGTATTTTTCATTAAGTTTTCACCTAAAAAGTCCTAATATATATTTTCCCTTCCACATATTTCATTTATCTTTTCAATAGTACATGAAAAGGGCAAGCCGTTGATGTTTGATGAAACTACTATCAAACTGTTTTTGTAACAACCACGCTTATATTTTTGTTAGATGGTTAGAGATATGCAACTGAATTTTCACAAACCCATAGACTGAGTACTTGACTATATATTCTATGCTAAACAACACTTGACTCTTTAAACTCTAGG
>CM041776.1:411302283-411322257 GCA_023374045.1 Limonium bicolor | reverse complement strand
TATGCCATAACTTGAGTTTGTAATTCACGATATACCTTTTTTTGGAAAATTGTCCCTACATGTCACGATTTGGGTTTGAAATTCACAAAATGCCACTGTCGGGTGACGGACGTTAAATTCGTCGTTAATCCTCTCTAGACAATGGTCATTATGCCATGTTAAGGCAGCCGAAGCCTCACCCAATTACACTAGAGATGACTATTATGCCCCTGACAGAGAGTTTGAAATTTTAAAAAAATTAATGGCGCTGGTTTGACCGTACAATGACTACTTTTTTTAATCAACTTTAAAAGTACACAAAATATCCTTATTTTGTTTTATAATTTACAATATGCAACTATTTAAGTTTGTATTTTACAATATGTCACTATTTAAGTTTGTATTTTACAATATGTCACTGTTTAAGTTCAAACAAAAAACACAATATATCATCAACTACTAGACAAACATTTGTTACTTGTGAACCAATCCCATTCAAATAGTCTACCAACCCTTTACAATCTGAATAAAAACAAACTTTACAAAAACCAGCCTCCTTTGCCCACCACGCCGCTTGAAGCATAACTTTGACCTCCACCATAGCAGGAGAATGTGATCTTCCAAAATTCCCTCACAAGTAGCCAACCATTCCCAAACCTATCGCCATACCTGTCTTCAAACTACCGTCTACAAAGATCTTTATGAAATCATCATCAGGATCCATAACACGTCCCTTAACTTGGAAATTATTGTTAAGTTTGATTGTCCTGATTCTAATCAAACCTCTATATTACACACATTCATGAACTAAATCTCTTTGGCTAAACCGCATAAATCAATATGTGCTCTTATACCTCTAAATCACCACTTATAATCACTAACCATAGTTAAGAGGCTGGTTGACCAAAATACCATCACACCCTAACAATCATCTAATATGGTTAAAGGAAAAAAATTCCAAAAAATTAATGATTCACCGCTGCTGAGAGAACAGTCATCACTATGATAGTTGAGAAATAAAAATTGTTACAATAGAACACAAAAATAATGTACATAAATATAAATTAAAATACAGAAAAACATTTTACAGTATTATTTTAGATCTATCAGTACGAATTCATAGACTTTCCCTATTACCATAAAACAACTAGCATTTTGTAAATAATCGTTAACCGCGTTTTATCTTGTTCATTCAAAATTAAAAATTAATTTGGACAAACCTCTACACCAACTTATCAGAAGCAAAGATTGTATTCATTTAATTCAACAATGAACAAATGAGAATAGATTGTTTAGTAATGATTTTTTGTAATAAAATTATAAACTTCTGTCCTATTATAATTTAAGATACATTATATTAGTAAAGTATTCAATTTGTTTATAGCTAAAAATACACAAATCCAAATTTAAATAATCAAAACAGCTCAAGAAAATAAATAAAATGATTAGAGGTACAAAATAATAAGAATTTGTATTTTAAGAAATTATGATAAATAAAAAAATAAATTAGAATTTTGTTTATAATTAAAATTGTAAAATATTTAAAAAAGTAAAATTCTCAAATCTGCTAAAAGAAATTTCGTTAAAATTTATTTTTACTATGTATCTTTCAACAAAATATTTGATATACGATAAAAAAAATTACTATTAATTATAAAGAAGTAAAAATAATCAGCTATTAGAATAAACAAAAGATATTTACGTGTAAAATTTAAAAGTTTACTGGATTTTTGTTGGACTAATATGTTAAGCATTTACAATATAATTATGGGCTCATTGCCTTATCAAACATTTTGGGATATTTTACTTGCATTTCTTGAATTTATGAATAATGAATTTGGTTCGGTGCATTTACTCCACAATTAATTTCGTGGCATAAATGGGTGGGTCATGTGTGGGTCCCACATGAATCTTATGGTTTACTCCAATAATATAATGTCACAAATAAAACAGTTGAAAAAAGCCGTCCAACAGAGTCTTAATAATAAGAAAAGATGTTCAAGAGGGCTAATACTCCCAAACAGCATATAGAAGGAGCTCACTGCCTTCCTCTTTACTTACTTGCCTACAACGGCCCGGTAGAGAGTGCATTGTCTAGATCAGCAATCAGATCAGTCACGTCTTCAATGCCAACTGAGACGCGAATGAGATCATCAGTAAGCCCCCGTGCCATTCGAACATCTGCTGGTATGCACGCATGAGACAAGAAGCATGGCAAGCTTATCACGGACTTCACACTCCCTGACCATGATTTTGCAAGGAGTAAGAAAAGAGAAGAGAGCAATATATCATCTCAAGGACGTAACTATTTTAAGATGACTATAGGATTGACAAAAAAAAAAAGCAATAGGCTCGTTGGATGAAACATATAAAACAATTAGAAAAAAAAAATCAAGTAAAAGGTCTAGGGCTTTGTATCAAATAATTTGGTAGTGTGTGATAATGTGCAACAAATCTAATAGATTTACCAAAGCTGGCCGCAATACAGAAGTATTTGACAGTG
Source organism: Limonium bicolor (assembly GCA_023374045.1). Classification (NCBI taxonomy): domain Eukaryota; kingdom Viridiplantae; phylum Streptophyta; class Magnoliopsida; order Caryophyllales; family Plumbaginaceae; genus Limonium; species Limonium bicolor. Next base: position 411,319,775 of record CM041776.1, on the reverse strand, counting down.
TCAACAACATGCTTCGACAATGTCAAGGAACCTGTGAGAAAACTTAGAACAGACCCAGCACCTTTGGCCTGCAACAGAGTTATACCATTGATACTCAAATTTTTCAAGTGTAAGATTCATGGATTATGGGATTGTGTGTCTTATTGTTGAATTGAATCAAGTACCTGAGAAAAATGGAGGGAGTGTCCCGGGTGACTAGGAAGACCAACATAGTTGACCTTCTCAACTCTTGGATGCGACGAAAGAAATTCAGCAATCTTATGAGCATTTTCCTGCCATGAGTTAATTAATTATAAAAAGCTCAAATAATATTCCATCTTGATTTCAAATCTCACATGACGACGTCATGTGAAACTTCTAGGATACTCTTGAATGCAAAGAAAGAAATTAACGATTCCGCGTTTCACTACAATGTTGTTGGGAAGTAATCTTTCAAATGCACCCTTACTTAAGTGAGAAACTGGACATCATACAAATTAGCACTCTTTAATTTCAAAGTTTGAATTAGGAGTAGTAGTATAACTACTATAATGATTTCTGATATTTTTCTGTTCCAGCACCAGCAGTACTACAACATTGAGAGAGTTCTTTACTGTTTTTTCCCTTTATTTAAGGAAATAAAGAGAAAGAGGTCCTTAGTTAAAACTTATATGTTGTTATATTTCTCAATCCTCGAATCATCCTAAATATAAAAAATCAACTTGCTTCCCTAGCAAACATAACAGTACCAAGAGGAAGCAAAGGTGTCTGGTCTGAATCACACACTACCTGTTGCTTCTCAACTCGAAGGACCATGGTCTTCATCCCTCGTAAGCAAGTCCAACAATCAAATGGTGCCAACCCAGTTCCTTCCGCGTTCTGAAGGAAATACAAGCTCTTTGCCAAACTGGTGAGAAGGAATAACGTATTTAGTCTTCATTGACGCATAAAACCTGCCCATTTAATACCCACTAAACATTTCATCCAGGAAACAGCCTTACCCTGACAACATGTCTAGTTCTAGACAAGGCCTAGTAGTTTGAAAAACTTGAAAAACTAGTATAGGAAGAAGCGAGCGGTCGCTGAGTAGACAATAGAAGGAGGTAATAGACAAAGGCCTTATGTATATTGTACTAAGTCAAATTCCCAGTAGCCAATTTACCCCAGTAAACATTCATTAGAGATGGTAAGATTTGTAATACCATTGAATTGATGGCTTACATATGCAAAAGTGTAGAAAAAATATTTAAAAATTATGTACATAAATATATTAATTGTACCTTTCTCCCTTTATAGCAAGAGAACCAGCCATAACATCACTGTGCCCAGCAATGAACTTAGTTGCGGAGTGCATAACAATATCTGCAGTTATTATATAAGATATGACTAAGAACTTTAGAAAATCATATACAAATTAAAATAATAAATGTCCCAATAGGAGAAAGCCAATTTATTGCAATTGCTTCTTCACTTAAACAGTAAGAGTGATATATATGTAAAAACACAAGTCCTGCTCCACCTGCCAGGATAAGATAAGGTACAAATTTAAACTGCAACCAAACCCACCTGCTCCAAGTTCCAACGGCTGAGACAAAACAGGAGACATGATGCTGTTATCAACTAACAGAAGAGCACCCTTTGCATGAGTCAGTTCTGCTATTTTCTACATTGGATCAAGCAAGCGCAAAAGAGAGATAATATACATTCAGAGTTAATTTTACTATCTAGGAGACAGTATTAGCATCAAGGACAAGGAGTAGTACTTAAGACATACTATAAACAGAATCAAGCTAGCTAGCTTACTCGAATATCAGATATCTGTTGTCGAGGATTAGTTGGAGTCTCTAGCCACACAAGCTTTGTCTGATGCCCAATTGCAGAAGCAACATCTTCCAAATTAGACATATTCACTCTCCTATACGTACGTCATTGGAGTATATTATAATGTTAATCTAGATTAGGACCTTAGGTACATCCTGAATTTTTAAAATGATGCATACATATAGGATTGTTAAAGAATTGAAGGATTCTACAGACTTCACCACAACGCCTGTTCTGGGCACTACATGCGACAATAAGCGGTCAGACCCACCATAGATGTCATCTGCAGCAGCAACGATCTCTTGACCTAAATTGACAAAAAGTTCAGGAGGAGTAGCAACGTTTGACATATAGAGTAACGTGGGTCCGTGTGATGAGATGAAAGTAGTTTAACAAAACAAGAGTAACTAAAAAGACAAATTTGATCAAGCAGGAATATTTCAAATGACCGGATTCAACAAGATGTGTGACGGCAGTCAATGCAGCCATTCCACTAGTAAAGCAGAGTGCTCTATCTGCTTTGTCCAGCTTAGCTAGAAGTCTGATAGAGATACAAAGAGCTAGTGAGAGTGAATATACAAAACAACTACACTGAAGTGATATTTATTTACAAGTATAATCACAAAACCTAACTTAGTAACCACAAACAGATTGTACAAAAGTATATAGCTAGCTAGCTAGCTAGCTGCTTGATTTAAGAAATATTCAAGGCTTCTGGTTTGGCACCTCTCCAGAACATCTCTTGTTGGATTTCCACTCCTTGTGTAATCATAAAGGCCATTTTGGGTTGCTGATGGCTGGACAATAAAGCTAGAATCAAACAGCAAAACGACATAGAAAATGGGAAAAATTCTCAATCATAAAACTCAAACACCATCCATGCATTAATTCAGCCAACAGTTACATAAAGTACACAGTTCACATCAACGTTATGCCCAAAAGTCCCAACTTTTACCTGCTTAAATGTAGCTGTTTGGTACAGAGGAGTACTCATTGAATCATAAGGGTCAAATCCGCCGTCAAAGTTCATCAATACCGTAGAGACACTGGGTTCCTTCATCGCCACCGTGTAACTAGGAGCAAAATTATGAAACTAAAGAAGAGGAAGAAAGTAATCTAAAGATAGACCCCCGTCTAATTAAACACTTCCCCCTTTTTATACAAAAAAAAAAAGTCGGTATCCCCCCTTTTGATACAAAAAAAAACACTCGGTATTCCCCCAGACAGTTCAGCACCAGGGAAATTTTATTATCAGTAGGGACCGTCAATGAAACAAATCCGACACCCACAGTTCCGTTTGATAATGAATGAAAACGACACATTGGGAACACTTCCAGCAGCAGACAGCTTCTCAATTTCTAAAATCAGCAGGTTTCCACCAAACACCCAAAACCAGTAGCTGACAGCTTCTGCAAAATCATCAGCAGACAGCTTCTCAATTTTCAGCAGCAGGAACCAACAATTGTCTCTGCTTTTAAAACCATCAGCAGACGTTCCACCAAACACTAAAACTATCAGCTGACAGCTTCTGCAAAACCATCAGCAGACAGCTTCTCAATTTCCAGCAGCACCCAACAGCAGCCCCCAGCAGCTGTCCCCAAACGAACCCAATTATCGAACATGCGGTATAATTAATCCAGACGCAGTCCAATAATTCCTGAACTGGCCTGTTCGACAATGACCTTAATTTTTTGGCACAACTCGATGAGTTATATGGTGGAATCACACAATTCCTAAAATCTGTTGTGTGAGAAGAAGACGTTCGGTGAGAGCATTAAGATAATTGTCTTTCTTTTAAGCGAAAGAAATGTCCTTACTTTTTTAATCTTCCTTAGAAGTATTTTTTTTTTTTTTTGAAATCAAATCTTCCTTAGAAGTAGGTAAACAAATAAAAGGAGAAAAACCTTGTAATATGTCCACAATAATAAATAAATAAAGATGAGCTTATTTTCTAAACGCAGCATATAAAGCCTATATGATAAAGTCTAACGTTTTGTCATTTTTTGCCCAAATCGTGGTCCTGTCTAATTAAACATTTATAATCAAGTCCATTAATGTTATACATTTCTACATTAAATACACTATCGAACCGGCCATAGTATCGAACTTGCTAACATAAAGTGAAAAAGATTTTATAATCATACTCCCTCCGTCCCAGTGTCAGGTCCACTTTCTATTTTTTATTTGTCCCAAAATGGTGTCTCTTACAGTGTATAATATTTCTACCTCCACTCTACTTTTCCACATTTCCTTAATCTGTGTGCAAAACTAAAGAAGACTCTGCCCGTGGGACAGAGGGAGTATACACTCACGCCGGAATTGCCGGTTTAAATATGTTACAACACCACCGGATGACATACAATTAGTCTGGAGGTGTCGTCGTCCCGGGTAGATGGGGCAACAGAACGGGGTTTTCATTGGGTGTGTTTCGGGCCTGTTCCTTCCATTAATGCTCAAATTTGCACATTAATGGTTTTATCATTAATGTTGGATTAGACTTGTCTGCGATTCAGGCCACACTTTTGTTGAGAGCCCCAACTTTAGAGCTTCATTTTCCTCCATTTAGAAAATAAGCTCGCATTCTCTTTTTTTTTTGTAGTTTACATTTTTGCTCCACCTTTCTCCTTCGGCGCGGTTTGAATATGCAAAAACATTCACCGATATTTATCTTTCTTATTTTGTCTCAATGATACAAGCATCATTAACCTAGGGTTCTGGCGCTGAATTGAATCTAAACAACCGGAGTAATGCGAAGCTTGTTAAGTGACGGATTGTCACATGGGCCGATTCGACCCTGATAATTTCCACCGAATTGCAATCCCCAAATCACCCAACCTTCAACCCTAATGAACAAAGAAAGGAATAGAATCACACTGCACATCACAGTGGAGAAGGGAAAAACCTAGCAGGAAGAAGAACAAGAAAGGAACTTCCGTATTCTTTTATTAAAGACAAGAGAGAACCCGCTATACATACTAACTCACACAAACTCGTGTTTTTCAAGTGCATAAACCTCTCATTGCTCTAACCTATATAAACCGAGAAAAAGTACCGCTACAACTAAACAGAAGCAATATATACACCAGTATCAAAATAAGTTATGGGAATACTAGTCTCTAAGTGATATCATCCTAACATATACTAATACCCCCCTTCAAATCATGCAAGAATTGCATGATTTGGCAAACCAAACAGACTAAGGAACATAAGCCCCATCTTCATTATCAGCTGCGGATACTCCTTGCCAGGCAATGTCTTAGTCAGCACATCAGCCAGCTGGTTCCGTGAACTGACAAACTCAACTGCAATAAGCCCTTCTTGCAACTTTTGTCTGACATTGTGAATATCAACCTCAATGTGCTTCGTTCTCTCATGTATAACGGGATTCTTGGCTATATGGATTGCAGACTGACTATCCGATCTCACAGGGACTGGCTCTATATCTGAGATGCCAAGATCATTCAATAATCTTGTAAGCCAACTAAGTTCCGCGGTAACCTGTCGCATGGCCCTGTACTCTGATTCTGCAGAAGACAAAGCAACATAAGTTTGTTTCTTTGACTTCCAAGATAACGGGCTTCCACCAAGGCAAATGAAATAACCGCTGATTGAACGTCTAGTGTTAGGGCAACCAGCCCAATCAGCATCACAAAAAGCAACAAGATCAAAACTTTTAACATTATTGAACAACAACCCATAGCCTAAGGTACCCTTAATATACCGCAAGGTGTGTAAAGCTGCCTCTAGGTGCAAATCAGTCGGACAATCTAAGAACTGACTCAACACTTGTATAGCAAAGCATAAATATGGTCTAGTGTGTGAAAGAAAACTGAGTCTACCTACAAGCTACCTAAACAAGGTGGAATTTTCCAAGAGTTTTCCTTCACCTTTCCTTAGTTTAACATTGAGATCTAGAGGACTAGCCACAGATTTCTCGTCTTGACAATCAAAATCAGAAACTATGCTTTCAGCATATCTTTTCTGTAAAAGTACGATACCAGCAGGTGTATGAAGAAATTGCATGCCTAGAAACTGACTAACAATCCCTAGATCTTTAATCTTAAATTTCTGATCAAGCTCAAGTTTAATAGACTTTATCAATTCAATGTCATCTCCTGTTATAAGAATGTCATCAACATAAACTACTAGAAAACAAACTTTCTTACCAGATCTTTTAATAAAGAGAGAGTAGTCATTTAAAGATTGAACAAAGCCTAAATTCTTCAAGAAATCACTCAATTTTTCATGCCACTGTCTAGAGGCCTGTTTTAAACCATACAAAGACTTTCTCATCTTACAAACTTGGTTGGAACCTTCTAAAACATGCCCCTCTGGTATTTCCATGTAAACATCTTCAACTAGGTCTCCATGCAAAAATGCATTATTCACATCTAATTGCCCTATATGTCAGTTCATTTTGGAAGCTATTATAACTAAGGCCTTAATGGTGGTGAACTTTACAACCGGAGAAAAGGTTTCCAAATAATCTATGCCATATTTCTGCGTGAACCCCTTTGCTACCAACCTAGCCTTACATCTTTCTAGGCTGCCATCAGCATTGTACTTGAATCTATAAACCCATTTGCATTTTATTGGTTTCTTTCCTACGGGCAAATTGACTATGTCCCAAGTTTTGTTTCTATCTAGAGCCTTAAACTCCTCAGACATAGCTAACCTCCACCTAGAGTCCTTTACTGCCTCAAAATAAGAACTGGGTTCAGTTTCTTTATCCAGAAAAGTGCTAAAACAAGCATGATTCATATCAGAGAGAAAACAAACATTATTCCTGGGCAGATTAGAGCAAGCAATGGTGTCATTGTCATTCAGTATTACAAGATTAGCATCATGCTCAACATTCTTATCAGAACTAATGATTTCTGAATTTAACTTGGAGATTCTGCTAAGCAGTATTTGAGAAAAGGGATCAGAAGAAGACTTATCTGAATTCTTGAGAGAAGATTGACCAATCATGTAATCTCCAAGATATTTTGGAGGATGTCTTTCTCTAGACGAGCGCCTTAAGGAATTTTGTTGCTGACCTCCAGTCTGGATATCTGTCTGTATCTCAGTGTCACCAACTGCATCGAGCTTGATTCTTTCATGAACATTGGGTTCTGTTTCTGCTTCTATTGTTGGTGAGATATAGTGGTCTTCATCATATTCTTCTGTATTGACAGCAACTGGAATGGCCCCATCTTGCCTTTCTGAATTTGAACTAGTCCTTATTTGTACATCATCACACTCATAAACAAAAGGGTTAGAAGCATTTTCAAGTGTGGTGTAATCCTTGTTTAGATTTTCGGTAAGGGTAGTAGTCCTGAATGGATAAAGATTTTCATGAAACACAACATCCCTATTGTAAATAATGGAGTTGTTATCAATGTCAAAAAATTTGTATCCTTTCTTACCAGGAGCATAACCAAGAAAAACGCCTTTGATGGACTTAGAAGCAAATTTATCATGCTGATTTTTATTAACATTAGCAAAACAGAGACATCCAACACATCTTAAATCATCATACATAGGTCTGGATTTATAAATGATTTCAAAGGGTATCTTGTTCCCGATGCTGGAAAGTGGCATTCTATTTATGAGGAAAACATCCATTTGCACACTATCGCCCCAAAATTTCAAAGGCAAGCCTGAGTGAAACATGAGTGCTCTTGCAGTTTCAAGAATGTGTCTGTGTTTTCTCTCCACAACACCATTCTGTTGTGGAGTGTGAACACATGTTGTATGGTGGATAATGCCATGTTTCTTTGAATAATCAGATGCAGGCTTGGAGCTTCCTAGTTCATAAGCATTGTCAGTTCTAAGAATCTTGACTTTTCTACCAAATTGTGTTTGAATCATTTCAAAGAAATTAACAATTATCCCAAAAGAATCATATTTGGAAGCACATAAGTGTACCCAGGTTGCCCTGCTTTTGTCATCAACAAGAGTAAAAAAATATGAGTGACCATCATAGGTTTTCGTCCTATAAGGACCCCAAAGATCAGCGTGTATCAACTCAAAATATCATTGCTTTTAGTGGTGCTGGACATGAAAGGTAATCTGTGACTCTTTGACCTACTACAGGACTCACATACAAATTGCTTGTGTTTCAGTTCAGAATCTACTAAATCAAGCATGAAGAATTTATTTTTGGGCATGTGGCCCAATCTATGATGCCAAAGAGAAACTTTATCATCACAATCAAAACCTAGGCTAATCATTCTATCATTACATTCCAAAGAAGTATGCTCCTTATCTCGAGTCCTATCATGATTGTCATCCAAGGTGTACAGGCCCCTGTAAACCTTCCCAATTTGGACTATATTATTTCCTTCACAATCCTGATAAACACATGATTGAGAACTGAATATAAATTTTCCTCCCATATGTTCACTCAGCTTACTAACAGAAATTAAATTAAATTTGAAGCTCGGAACAAACAAGACATCTCTTAGCAAGATTAAGGGGCTAATTCTAATGTTTCCAATGATTTTAACATATTGAGGACGGCCATCAGGCATCCCAACAACATGCGGATGTTCTAGAACAGAATAATTATTAACAAATCCAAGCATCCACACATATGATCGGAGGCACCAGTATCAAGAATCCAATCAGACGCAGTAAATAAGTCATTTTTCTCACTACTCATGGTATGGTGTGTGCTGTAATTTAAACAAGAAAGGGTGCAAGAAGCGTTACCCACAAACCCACAGTTTGAGGAACTAGCAGGTTGTGAATCTCTGTTGCTTGGGGCAGATTTGCTGATGTAGTCCACCAGCTTAGCTACTTGCTCTGCGGATATAATTCCTCCAAAAGGGTCATTTGGGATGCCCTTCTGTTTCTCATCTTTCTGTTCTAAACCATTAACTGCATTAGCGCTGCCCTTTCTTGCTCTAGGGTTCCTCCATCCTTGAGGGTACCCTATCTTCTGGTAACACCTCTCTTCGGTGTGTCCAAGCTTGTTGCAGTATGAACATTGCAGGTTGCTTCGTTTGGGACCCCCACCTTGAAGTATTGATTGGTTCCTCTTAGTTTGATCAGCAGCAAAGGATAACGAGTTTGATTCTGAGGAACTTGGGGCAGAAAGATGCTTCTGCCTTTCTTCTTGAATCAGAAGTGAAAATACTTCCCCAATTTGAGGTAAGGGTTTAACCATGAGAATATGACCTCGTATCACACTGTATTTCTCGTTTAGCCCCATCAAAAGCTTGATCACCCGCTGCTCCCTGATGTACTCGGCGAATTTCTTGGATACCTCGCAGGTGCAATTCTGGCACACGCATCCCGGAATGCTTTTCATTGCGTCGATTTCATCCCATACCTTCTTCAAGCTTGTGAAGTAATCACAAACGCTATATGCTCCTTGGGTGATGTGACGAGTTTGTACCAAGTGCATAAATACGCGTAGCGTCTGTCGAGTCGTATCAGAAACACAATTCCTTCCAGATTTCCGCAGTGTATGGCACAAACAGGACGCTATCGGCTATGCTCTTTTCGAGTGTCATCAACAGCCAGGCCCTAACCATTGAGTCGCATCGATTCCATGCTCGCGCCTTCTGGACGGAATCGTTGGGTTTCTTTAGGGTTCCATCAATGAACCCTAATTTGTTCTTGGCTCCAATGGCGATCATCATCTGCATCTTCCAGCAGGGGAATCCGACACCTCCAAATTTGCTTGCCATCATCGTGCCTGGTTGCTCAGAACTAGCCATATACAAGGGATCATCCTGGGCGATGCTGTTGTTTGATTCGCCGTCGGTAATTGTCCCGCTGAGGATGGAATCTTGAATCTCCTTTCGTGCGTCGTCGGTAGCCATCTTCAATCAGTTCGATGCAGGAAGAACGAGGTGGGCGTGGTTGCGTGCGTTTGTTCGTTGTGTTGAAACGAAGCTCTGATACCATGATAATTTCCACCGAATTGCAATCCCCAAATCACCCAACCTTCAACCCTAATGAACAAAGAAAGGAATAGAATCACACTGCACATCACAGTGGAGAAGGGAAAAACCCTAGCGGGAAGAAGAACAAGAAAGGAACTTCTGTATTCTTTTATTAAAGACAAGAGAGAACCCGTTATACATACTAACTCACACAAACTCGTGTTTTTCAAGTGCATAAACCTCTCATTGCTCTAACCTATATAAACCAAGAAAAAGTACCGTTACAACTAAACAGAAGGAATATATACACCAGTATCAAAATAAGTTATGGGAATACTAGTCTCTAAGTAATATCATCCTAACATATACTAATGGACCCTTCTTAGCTTATTTAGCCCATCCGTCTTGTTATATCTTAGTTATTAGCAGATATTATAAACAGATATTTTACTAAGTCTAGAATGCTCTATTCTTGCTATAAATAGAGCTACCGTCTCCACACTATATATACAACATACAATGAATATAATACAATCAGATTACATCACATGCTTCCTTTTCTGTTATGGTATAGAGCCATAACCAACTCTTAAAAATTTCTTACCCAATTTTCAAGATCTAGATCTAAAAAAACAAATCTAGATCTAGATCTGTATCTAATCATCTTTCCCTACACTATTCATCTATACCATGGCCGCCTCAATTCCGCCGTCTTCACCAGCTACTGGAGTTGCACATAATTCTTCCACACCAAGCTCATAATCCATACTCTCTGCCGCTACCAACCTAGTCAAATTAAAACATGAAAATTTTAGAGTATGGAAAGGCACAATGCTCCATTTCTTAAAAGGTAACAAACTCTACAAATATGTCGATGGAACATATGCTTGTCCCCAAGAGAAAATGAATGAGAATGTAACCCAGAACATGCTACATCGATAGCTCAAGATGATAAGTGGTGAAATAATGTTGTTTCAAGGTCTTTATTCACCTTCATTTTACTTGGTGCATAACTTATTTCACCACTTAATAAGTGTTTTTGTGATTAATAATGAACTTATAGAGTTTGATCTCTTGATAGGTAACAACTCATTTTGAGCATACTTTTGGGTTCTTTTAGAGCTAGTGGAATGCATCAACAAATTCTCCATATCTCAAGCTTTCAACGTCACAAACGGGGAGCAATTCCAAGCCACAACGAAGATGCTATGCCCCGCGCAAGATCGAGCGAATAACTGAAGCCGACCGACCCTAGGTGGGTCGATCCAGCTCTCCCCAACTCATCTACACCTCTCTGCACTCGACCGACCCAGGGTGGGTAGATTGTTAGTTTCATAGCAAATCAAAATGCTTTGGAGTTTACCTTTTAGGTGGGTAGCCTTAGCTATTGGTATGATCTGACGCTTGGATTGCTTAGAAAGGTCATGGTTCGTACAATCAAGTGCATTGAATGGTTCAAGTTTCCCGGTAGTATTCGTAGTTATGGATGTAATCTTTGTATGAATCTCTTTAAACTTTACTTTGTTTATGTTTTTGCTGTTTTTTTAACTAGGGATAGTAATCGTAGGGGAGTCACTCTTCAGTGTATTTTGATCAAGTTGAAGTTGGGATTTAGATCCCAATTCATATACTTTCTTAGAGAATGGGTATCGTTGAAGGTCCCATAATCTGACTTTTGCCCCTGTTTAATGAAAGAGAATCAATTTCTATAAAAAACACGGGATAATCACAAATAGTAAAGCCACAAATGGACCAGATACATTTGCATGAACGTAACCACAACAAAACAGAGCCAAATACCCAAATATAACAGAAAGAAGCCAACATATAAACAAACCAGATGGAATCAAATCCTGAATAATAACCCCGGAATGATTAAAGGCCGAGAAAATACCTTGGCAAGATTCCAGATACGATTAATGAATTCCACGGACGACGCATCACCCAACCAAAAATAGCCAAATACCAAATTGAATTCGCCAAAAACAAGTTAGTACATGAACTAGTTCCGGGTGGAAACCCTTCAAAAATGTGGATCTTTCTTCTTTTTGTCTTATTCCAAAAGCAAAGGAGAAAGACTTACTAATCTCAGGCGTTGACGAACAACCTCAAACAAAAAGGGGGAAGAACAACAGTACTCCTTAAGTTAGAGTACAAATTTCAGAAGAAGAAAGATGAGTAGAAAGGAAAAAGACAAGAATAGACTAAAGTGAGGTGTGAAGACTTCATCCAATTCAGGGGCCAAAACAAGAGTCGACCATGTCAAACAACATACAATACAAGGTGGAACAGGGAGGAGAAACGAACATAGAACAAACCTAAACTTACCAGTAGAGCGACAATTTTGAAAACAACGATCAATAGCCGGATAGTTATGAGTCTAATAGCATCAAATGCGTGTCATATTAGAGTAACATCACTACAATGGTGGTTGAATCGCAGTAATGGTGTAACACCCCGTATTTTCTAGCCTTTTATTTAGTCAGATAATTAATAATTTTTGTTTGTTATTATGCAGCGGAATTAAATCTTAAATCCGGAGTATTATCCACACTCGCAGCTAAACGAGTGATAAGGCATTAACTAATATTCAAATAATCCAAAACATCATTATTGATAAAAGAAATACGATAAAGTTTTAATAGTCTTTAACAAGAGAGTCTCAAAGTCTAAACAAAATTAAACGTAAGTACTTAGTCTAGCGGGGTCGTTGTCCCATCCCTTATACTTTATGGGGACCTGTGGCAGAAATCCAAACAAACAAACAAAGAGTCACGATAAAAAATTGAGTAAGCTACCACTTCACTACGTAAAATCATTTTCTCTTTGAAAACAATTTAACATTATAGCAATGCATCAACATACAAGTCATTTTAACAATGTTATCACATAATCATAAACAAACTTTGTATAATATTTCACATTTTCTTCCTTAATAAACTCAAGAATAAATATCCAAATAAATTAAATTATCTTCCTTGTCCCAACACGCAGCCAGGACAAAACAACATCTTTCACTTTTGGGTACAACACGCAGCTAGGGATGGCAATGGGTGACGGGTACCCGTTTCACCCGACCACCCGACCCGCTAAACCGGGTGAAAAATCTGAAAAAAGTAGGTGAAAAACGGGTGACGGGTGAAACGGGTGCAGGTGACGGGTTGGGTCGGGTGAACATTTTCACCCGTTCACCCGACCCGTCACCCGTATGTATTATTTTAAGTAAAAAAATATACTTATTCCATATTTGTTGAGATATTTTGAAAATATTATGGTTAATACTCTATGTTTTGAGTATGTTGTTGACATTAGTTGATGTGGTATGTATTATTGAACAAATATAAGTGTATTTTTTTTTAAAAAAATTAAGCTTATATAAGATGTTAAAAAATAAAAATGTTTGCTGGAAAATAAACTAAAACGGGTGACGGGTGATGTAGTTGCGGGTGACGGGTCGGGTCGGATGGTGCGGGTGAAAAATGGGTGATGGATCGAGTAAAGCGTCACCCGACCCGAACCCGACCTGTTGCCATCCCTACACGCAGCTGTAACCCAGACCCCAACACGCAGCCGGGAATCCAACCTCACCACTAAATCTTTAAGTGTGCACACCCCCCAATAGTTCAAAAGACTAAGGAGTAGATCTAGGGCTAACTGTGTCCTAATGCGGCCCACAGCATCTCAAACTTATGCGTCCTAAGCGGCCCGCATATATCATCTTATCCATGTGTCCTAATACTACCCACATGTACCATGGTATAATCTTTCTTATAATTCCTTTATTCATTGTTATTAACCACCTTATAATCTCATTAATACACATATACCACCAAACATTTAATCATGACTAAATAATTACCATTTCACATAATCATATCATTAACATTTTCTCATTAATCTCTCATCTAAAACAATATCAAATTATTCACCATAAAATAAACCGTGCACTGAAATATTTCCAATAATCAGTACCATAAACAATTCATTCCCAAAATAATAGTCACTCACAGTAAAAAATCACAACCACTGCTAAAAGATTTATTTTATGCAGTTAATCCAAGTTTAGTGTACGCATTAACTTACCTGCAATTCGGGTGAAACTTGCACCACAATCAACCGGTGAATAAAACACTACTCCTCGCTAACAAACTCAGAGCCTAAAACTAATAACGACATTATTAGATACCTGAATACCTTAATCTTAATTATAAATAAATTATCATTAATCATAATTATAAAATGTATATATAAACATATAATATTAACTCACTATAATAGCGCTATGAATTAGACACTGGTTAAAATAAGTAACTAAATTAATAATTTGATAAATAAGAAAGGAGAAAGAAAATAAATAAAAAAATTGTAATAAAGCTGAATTTACTGACGTCACATCAGCGATGATGTCATGGAGTGTGGGCTGAAAGAAGTACGAACGACATGTCAGGTTTCAAATTTGTTTTCTTTCCTTTTTTCCCCTTCTTCCGGGCGTGTGTGGGTCTTTTTTTTTCTCGAATATAGGAGAGAGAGTGAGGGTATAGGTCTTCTTTTTTGTACGTGAGTGTGCTATTTCTCTCTTTTTTTTCACAGAACATTGAACAACAGAGAGAGAGTGCTGAGAGAGGGTGGGAAATATGCTACTCCCTCTGTCCCTGTCTGACCTTCTTGTTTACTATTTGGACATGTCGTTTGACTTCAATATTTAATATATATAAAAATCTAAGTTTTGCAATGGAATCCTTATGTGAAAAACTATATGTTGTAGAATTTTGTTTTATAAAATTACTTTATCTTATATGTTTAATATTAAAGTGGAAAAACGTGCCAAAAAGCAAATAGGAAGGTCAAAGTGGGACGGAGGTAGTAGTTTTTTTTCCCTGTGTACCGAGGTGAGAGTATAGGCTCTTTTTTGTTACTGGTTGCGCGAGTGGGAGGGGAGAGTTGGAAAGACCGAGAGAAATTATTACCCATTTTTTTCCTTTTTGGGTCTGCTTGATGAGAAAAGTGCAGAAGAGATCGAAGGAGTTTTTTTTAGAGGTGGCAATTCAGATCAATCGGTTCGGGTTTGTTCGGTTCGGTTTGGTTCGGGTTGATTTCAAATAGTTCAGTATTTGGTTCGGGTTGGATCGGGTCGGGTGAATTTGGTTTGTTCGGGTTGAGTTTGGTTTGTTGAAATTTCGGGTCGGTTTGGATCGGTATGGGTGACTTTCGGTTTGGTTGACTTTCGGCTAGAGTGACTTCGGGTCGGGTAATTTTCGGCTCGGGTTAGCCTCTGGTTTATTCGGTTTTTTCGGGTCCTGGGTCTAATTCAGGTCAATTATTCGGTTAAATTCGGTTGACATTACAGAATCAAACAACTCAATAATCATGATATGTAAATTTGATTTCAATCAATATCAACAAGTATGAATGTATATAAAAGATTAATTTAAACTAATAATTATAATTTACATCATGTTATACACTTATACTTTAGTAACCAACTCTTAACTTAACATAATTATTGATGTAGCTTTAGATTATTTAGTAGTTTCATTATTTTGAGATGAGTACAGGTCTTTTTGTGGATAGTTATTAAATTTGTATCAAACTGTAGTAACTTGGTTTTTCAATATATTAATAGTTAGCGAATGGAATTAGTTAATAAGTTTTGATGAGTTTTTTTTACAGTAGTTTTAAATTGTTAATGGTGGAGAACTATTCAGAAGTGTGAGAATTTTGCTACATAGGCAATAACCTTAAGTATATTAAACATTTATACATTTTGCTAATAAGGAAGAATTATTCACAAGATTGGATAGAGGCTTGAAAAATTCAAATTAATAATAACCACTAGTACAAAAATGGTCTATCGCAGCGCACCTACTGCAGCGGTTGTAAAACAACCGCTGAGATAGGCCGTTTTTAAAAATCCCGCACACCTATCTCAGCGGTTGTAAGTAACAACCGCTGCGCTAGGGTCGTTAAAAAAAAAACAACTCTATCGCAGCGGTTCCTACTAAGAACCGCTAAGATAGGTCTTTTTTATAGACCTATCTCAGCGGTTCTTAGTAGGAACCGCTGCGATAGAGTTGTTTTATTTTCCCCCAAATCGGCTCCACTTCGTCTTCTCCTCTTCATTCTCTTCTGTAATCTCGCGAGAACGAAGGACGACGGCGATTTCTCGACGGCGATTCCGCAGCTCGACGCCTGCGTTTGCTCCACCACCGCCACCTCCTTCTTCCTCGTCGCGCCACCGTTCTTCGCCGCCGTCGCCGTCGCATTTCGTTCCTCCAGGAGGTCACAGGCGTCGATTGTTTATGCTGCGGGAACCCTAGGTTCGAATCCCGAATTCTAACTTCGTAATATGTTAATTATTGTCTTGTTGATTGAATAACTAGTTGTAATATAGTTATTGATTGTTAGTTTAGTTGTGTGTGCATAATTTGAATATAGATAGATTATTGAACAAGTATAAATAGTTGTGCATATAAGGTGTTCGATAAAATGCCTGAGTTGATATTTTTGCTGTTTGTGCCCTCTGCATACAACCCAGACATTGATCGATCAATTCTTGATAGGCGAAAGCCATATAAATGACTAGAAAACATTGGTCTCATGACATATATATAGGAGTATATGAAAGTGAAACCATTTGTATATAATATATATAGGAGTATATGAAAGTGAAACCATTTGAATATAATTGTCATCTTGACTAGTGACGACGTTCCTGGTATGGGTGAGAAATCAAAGACACGCTTAATGATGAAAAAACTTGAAGCTAATTATATTTGCTATGATAATGATGAAAAACTAAAGACACGCTTAAAGATAATTAAGACTTTAGATTTGACTTATGTTTATCATAACCTTTCATTATATCTATTTTTTTATGAACTATATTAGGAAAATGCTTAATTTTTACTGGACAATGTTTTAATTTTGTAAGCGCATTGTCTTGTTAGGATGTGTTTACATATAATTTATTATTCTGTAATGTTAGTATTTTCTTATTGAATTAAATTTTTTAGCTAAAAAAGAGGTTATATATAACATATATGTTTTGAAACAATATACCCTGTGATATGATCCACAACCCGATTCTAGGAATATCTAGGACTTTGTTGATAATCCAACCTAGCACATTATCCAAGCATATATACAATAGGTAAAGTTTATGCTCAAAATTCATGAAACGCCACTTCACTTTGACAAACGTTCATTTTCGTTAGATAGTGAATCAAAATGAATTTTTCTCTTCAAGCACTTTGGTTACTGTTCAAACTTACTTTTTTTTCTTTAATGGTTATTTTTTATAATTCAATGAAAAATTCATGAAATACTTTTGTCACAAAAACGACTTGTTTTGTGCCATTCAAAAATTATTTTATGATATAAATACTCATTCTCACCATACAAAATGACCATTTCTCAACTATAAACACCTAGTGTACTGCTAATGTATTCCCCATTTGTACAAACTCAATCGAAGAAACATTTATTGGCTAATTGATAAATATATGTATATATATAAACTTAATTAATGGTCCTAATTTATGTTTTTGAAGATTGTCACTATTTGATGCTTTAGACATTAATGTGTAATCCTTTAAAAACCTAAATCTTGACAATATGATTTCTAACCAAAACATCAATTTGATTTCTCACCCATATACTCTCCAACATTTCCCAAAACCAAAAAGTTATGTTGGGAATGTCCTTATAACGACATATGGTTTTATAATCCAACATTTCCGCTTTAGCATCAATCGAATCATCACCTTGTATCCCATCACAGTACGTATCATCATTATCATCATCACAACGATTCAT